>CM012453.1:36623177-36861274 GCA_003999625.1 Oryzias javanicus | reverse complement strand
AGCAGCATCCAGACCTCCAGTTCCATCAGAAACACTCTTTGGGATTCTGTTCCCATTCCTGCTGAACACCGCTCAGGAATATCAATGACACTCGCATTTATGGTGGCAGGTAGTCAGGAACGCTCCAGCAGACGTCCAGCGTCTCCTCCAGAACCACGACTGGACCGAACCAGGACCCGCCCCGGGGTTCTGGACCGACAGGAAGAACCTCGTTTAGCGTTTGAGTCCCGTTGATTTAGAACTCCAACATCTCACTGGCAGATGTCCTGAACCTGCTGACCTTTCTATCCTGTTTACATCTTTGAACGCTTCACTGAAGACTCCAGACCTGAAAGTTCTAGTTTATGAAGTCAGTGTTCCACTTAAACATGATGTTTGCATTTGGATTGTACTTTAAACGCTCTCATTGTGAGGGATTCACACTAAAATGATTCTTTTTTATTATTTACACTTTTTGGACCAAGAATCTTGGTATTAAAACGTTCAGTTTTTGTTTTCAGAAACTTTATGATTTCTAAGATATTACGGTAATTCTTCAGCCCCATTGAAATGAATGGAAGTTTATCAAATGTTAGCAATTAAAAACATTCAGCATGTTTAGGAAATTTACGCTTGTGCTTTTAGTATTGTTAAATTTCACCCAATTATTGCAACATAACAACATTTTACACATTTTTTTAAGATTTTACAGTTTTTGCATTTCTTTTTCTTAAATTTCACAACATTTTTTGTGTACTTTAAAATCTCTGCGATGTTAAATGTTCAGCATGTTAAGGACATTCATGCTACTGAGGGTTAAAAGTTTAAGTTCAGCTAATATGTTAGCAGCATGCTAACATTTTTGGTTTTTGGGGATTTTTCTGAGTATTTTAACAATGCGTTACCTTTTCTTGGTTAAGTGGGCAGCTGCTGAGGATTTGATTGTTGGGTTTTGTTGGAGTTAAGCTAACATTTTAGCAAAATGATAATTTATTCTTTTTGTAATTTACTGAAGTTTTGGGCTTATTCTGTGCTCAAACTTTTTACACATTTTTACATTTTGTTGTAATTTTTTTAATTTTTTGTAGAAATTCTTTCAGCGTTTACGGTAAATTTCTTCATCAAACAGCTCCAGCATGTTCCGTCAGCATTCCCACCACATTATTGTGGGTCATCTTCTGGACCGAGCCCACGCCCACTCCACGCCGGTTGTGACTCTTTTGTCCGTGTTTTCAGGAGAACCCTTACATGTGCAACAACGAGTGTGACGCCTCCACGGAGGAGCTGGCCCACCCCCCCGCGCTGATGTTCGACTTCGAAGGCCGGAACCCCACCACCTTCTGGCAGTCGTCCTCGTGGAGGAAGTTCCCGAAGCCTCTGCAGGTCAACATCACGCTGTCGTGGAACAAGAGCATCGAGCTGACGGACGACATCGTTCTGACCTTCGAGTCGGGCCGGCCGGAGCAGATGGTCCTGGAGAAGTCTCTGGACTTCGGCCGGACCTGGACCCCGTACCAGTTTTACGCCACGGACTGCTTGGACGCTTTCACCATGGAGCCCAAGACGGCGGGCGAGCTGACGCAGCTCACGCTGCTGGACATCATCTGCACCGAGGAGTACTCCCGCGGCTACGTGTGGAAGAACGACAAGACGGTGCGCTTCGAGATCAAGGAGCGCTTCGCTCTGTTCGCCGGGCCGCGGCTGCATAACATGGCCTCGCTGTACGGCCAGCTGGATACCACCAAGAAGCTGCGAGACTTCTTCACCGTCACCGATCTGAGGATTAAGCTGCTGAAACCGGCCACCGGAGCCACCATGGTGGACGAGAACAACCTGTCCAGATACTTCTACGCCATCTCCGACGTCAAGGTTCAGGGCAGGTGAGAGCGGCTCGGGCTGGGTTCTGTTTGCAGGGTCTGTTTGTGAAGATGCCTGTCCATCCAGCTGTCAGAAAACATCAGAGATGGAAGAACCCACGAGAGAGTCCTCCAGGTGTCGGTTCAATTCCCTCATTCTGAGTAGTTCAGATGCATGAAGACTCTTTGAAAGTCTGCTCTGATGATCAGGATCTCTGCAGGAGATGGGCGTGGTCAGTGAGGAAGCGGCGTGATGGCGTGACAGAGCAGAGCTGGCGGAGCTCCTCTGTGTGGCTCCTCCCCCAGCTCTGGAGGAGGAGCCGTGTTGATGCGTGTGCAGCATTTGAGGTTGTTCTCTTGTCCTGCCTGGTTCCATCAGTGATGAACACGCCCCCCCCCCCCCCCCCCCACACACACACACACACACACACGAGGTTGAGACCGTCAGAACCTTTTTCTGGTGAATGCATTGACTTCCTGCAGCTGATGACGAATCCATGAACGACCTCTGATTGGCTCCAGGAGGGCGTGCTGCGGCGGCGTTCCCTCAGAAGGATCCTGGTCCGTGCAGTGAGGTCAGAGCTGCAGACGTGGAAGTGACTAGAAACCAGAAGCTGAACTCTGTAATGATTCATTTCAGAACACAACAGGATTCAAACTGATTGATGAAGATCAGACTTCCAGCTCTCAGAGTTCTGCAGCATCACTTCTGTTCAGGATTATGCAGATAACCAGAACCATCGTCTGTACATGAGAACTGGACCAGCCGGACGTTACAATCGTTCACCTGCGGTTCCAACCAAATCAAGCCAATTCAATCGCCGTTCCTTTGAGACATCATCAGTGAGCAGTGATTGGTCCCAGTCGGTCTGAGTCTTCGTTTCTATGGCAACCACTCTGTCCAATCAGGAGTGAGCCTGTTGTAGAGCCACACCCTTAACATTTCAAACCGGGCTGCACCAAATCCGTCAAACGTTTTGAACGTTGGAGGTGGACCTGCAGGCTCCACCCACTTCTACTGAGACATCTGATTGGTCAGTAACTGGAACTACAGAATAAAATATTCTGAATAAAAGTTCAGATCATGAAGAAGATGTTATAAATGATCCTGAATGTTTATTCTGACCAACAGAATGACTGATAACAGCTGTTAGCTTCTCTATAGACGTCTGTGGGATTCTGACACTTCCTGTTCGGTCCAGTTGTCGTATACAGTCAGTGGTGTAGAACCAATAGCATGATCTCCACACAGAGTGCAGCTGATGGTTTCAGATGGACCTTTTGGGCTCTGATGACTTTCATTTCCTGTTTCTGCATCGTTTTGTTTTTCTCCTCACCACACTCCAACTTTTCACACTTTTTCTGGCTTCTATTTCCATTTCAGCTCCATATGAATCGTGTGTCTTCTGCAGTTCTACACAGAGCTCCAATCTTCACGCTTACACTGTAAATATGAATTGATGAGTTGTAAATTGAAAGGCTTGCCAGCCCGCAGAGGGGAGCATCTCCCACAGTTATCTTATTTATATTATTTTGACATTCATTACAGAGAGGAGCAAAAGGTTGCATGTTGGGAAAATGAGCTATTCTGCCCAATTTTCCATCCTGCCCACAGGCGTCAAATTCAATTTTCCAGGAAAAGTTTGCAATAAGAGAAAAAAGAAAATAAACAAACAGTTTCTGTCCAGAGGTGGATCAGAACTCACTGAAGGACTGATGGAGCAGGTGGGCTGATGCAGGCTCCGCCCGACTGCTGCAGCCTGCTGGCTGCAAGCTAATGTGAGAGACGCATCACAGCCGGGCAGACACGTCTGCAAAGCCCGGCGGCTGCACGCAAACGGCTGCACGCAAACGGCTGCACGCAAACGGCTGCACGCAGGCGGCTGCATAAAGCCAGCTGCACGCTGGCAGCTGCATACAGGCGGCTGCACGCGGGCGGCTGCACGCGGGCGGCTGCACGCGGGCGGCTGCACGCGGGCGGCTGCACGCAGGCGGCTGCACGCAGGCGGCTGCACGCAGGCTGCACGCAGGCGGCTGCATGCGGGCGGCTGCACGCAGGCGGCTGCACGCGGGCGGCTGCACGCAGGCTGCACGCAGCGGCTGCACGCGCGGCGGCTGCACGCAGGCGGCTGCACGCGGGCGGCTGCACGCGGGCGGCTGCACGCAGGCTGCACGCAGGCGGCTGCACGCAGGCGGCTGCACGCAGGCGGCTGCACGCAGGCGGCTGCATAAAGCCAGCTGCACGCAGGCGGCTGCATAAAGCCAGCTGCACGCGGGCGGCTGCACGCTGGCAGCTGCATACAGGCGGCTGCGCGCAGCCGCGCTGCACGCGGGTGGCTGCACGCTGGCAGCTGCATACAGGCGGCTGCGCGCAGGCGGCTGCACGCGGCGCGGCTGCACGCTGGCAGCTGCATACAGGTGGCTGCGCGCAGGCGGCTGCACGCTGGCAGCTGCATACAGGCAGCTGCATACAGGTGGCTGCACGCAGGCGGCTGCACGCTGGCAGCTGCATACAGGCGGCTGCATACAGGCGGCTGCACGCAGGCGGCTAAACCCGGGCGGCTGAACGCGGTCGGCTGCATAAAGCCAGCTGCACGCAGGCAGCTGTGCGCAGGCGGCCGCTGGTCGTGGGTTGACATGTCCAGTCCTGCTGCAGCTCTGAGGAAGTAGGAGGCGTGTTCTCAGATGCAGGCGGAGCTTTGCTGCGTTCCTCATGCAGGCAGCAGGTCACCAGGTGTGACACAGGATGACCTGCAGCTTCTGAAAGACTCTCAACACCAGGAAGATCAAATCATTTGACTTTTGGTTTCCTTCTCTGGAACACAGCAGGGCTCACTCTGTGGAAGTGGATGTGCAGGAGCTGTGGTGCAGCGGTCTGCAGGGGTCCCAGACGAAAAGGAAAGTCCTCATTGTTTGGATGTTTCATGTTTCTGAGGATCAAAACTTTAAAAGATTTGGTTTCTATGAACCCAAGACTCAAACCAAACTTTAGGTTGATTATTTTTTTAATTCATTCAAACATGTTAATTTACATATAGTTATATGTTAGAGTGACAACTGTATTAACACAATCTGACAATGAATACACTATGTCTGATAAACATGTTAGAAAGGTGGCAATAAGCTTTGCTTATTGAAGCCTGCCCCTTCATTCATTATAGTCGATGACATTATTGATAACTTTTAATAATTATCATGAGTTAATCTTCATCACAATATTCTTTATAAACACATTGACAATATACATAATAAAATAAACATATTTATACAACACATTCACACATGTAACACAGTATATTATCTACATTTGAATATATTCACTACATGCTGTTATTATACATAATTCAGTATTTTTATATTTTGTCCATGTTGTACATTTAGAACTTTTTTTAAACATAATATGTTATTGTAAACTCAGAATTCTCTCCTTTTTGTGCGTCTGATAGGTTGTTTGAATTTTCCTGTTCCACTTAATTTATAGGAATTGTTTCTCAGTAGAAATAGTTCTTGTAGATTGAATGGTAATACTTTCATATATTCTTTATGTAATATTTGGGCTGTTTGATCACTTATGAGGACTGTAGTTTGACTGGAATCAAACATCATCAGTTAAAACCTCAGAGATGATAGAAAACCGTCTGGATTTCTTCTCATGACATCATAAAACGCATGAATTATTCATGACGACAGGTCGAGGCGGCGCCGGCTCCAGTCTCGCTCACTTCTTCTTCTAGGATGTCTTTCATTGATGCTGCCATGTAAATATAAATGTACGTATTTATTAACATTTCCTAAACAACGAGAGGATGAGACGTCTCGTTTCTGAGGCTTTCTCCTTAAGAAAAACTGAAATGAAGACATCTGACAAACATGGATGCAGTTAAGATCCAGATCAAGTGTGAAACCAACACTCATGAATCCACATTCACACATGACAGCTGTCAACTTCACCAAACATTACAAATGTTAACATTATGGAAATTATGAAGTCGTGTAAGAGAACAGATGAAATGATGCTGAAAGAGCTCTCTGAAATAATGGAGGAGATGTCCCAGACTGTTGAAGACAGAAGGTTGTTCCATAGTTTCCATTGAATCTGGGTACAAGAACATCAACGTTCTTTTCTTTGTGCTTCTGGATGATTTCTGAAGCAGAAGCGAGCCGGGGGGCCGCAGCCCCGATCACGTCTCCTCGTATCGATCGGACGTCCGCTCGTTAATGAAGACATGATCGCTGGCGGGTGGTAATGGGTCAGAGCTGCATGTCTGCAGAGCTGCATGTCTGCAGGGCTGCATGTCTGCAGAGCTGCATGTCTGCAGGGCTGCGTGTCTGCAGGGCTGCGTGTCTGCAGGGCTGCGTGTCTGCAGGGCTGCATGTCTGCAGAGCTGCGGCGGGTCCTGGGAACCCGACAGCTAATCCATAGCTGCTAAAACGTTCTCCTCTGGACCCCAACGTGACAGATTCTCCTCCAACTGTCTCTACGTCTTCTCCTCTGCTTGACTTTTCGTTAGTCATCTTTACAGCTGGACCTGGAGGGTTGGAAACGCCCCTCCATCATCTTCTCATCATCAGTCTGCAGCTTTTCCTGCTCACACTTTGTTTTTGACAAAAGCTGGAGAAGGAAGGAATTCATGTGAACATTTGGAGTCTTCGGGTTTCAGGTGTTAAAAGACAAATTATTCTGGTCAAAAGACTGACTGCAGTTATCCTGCGGAGGACAAACAAGTCCACCGCTTTAGTCCGGTCCAGACTGGTCCAGACTGGTCCAGACCGGTCCAGTCCGGTCTAGTTCAGTCTGGTCTAGTTCAGTCCGGTCCAGACCTATTATAAGAAGTTAGAACAAAAACGCTTCCTTACAGTTCCTTTAGTTATTGATGGTTTCAACAGGTGATGAATGTAGGTTGGATTTATCAGATGATGACATCACAACAAATACTTTGTTAAAAAAACTGAATGTGGTCCCGCCCACATGACCCCACCCCCACACACACACAGAGGGTCTGCAGCTGAGCTGGATCTCTGTGAACCGTGACGCTGGATCTGGTCGTGGAAGATCCATCTGTAAGATCTGCATCTGCAGCTTCCGTTCTCTGGTCCTCTAGCAGACGTCTGAGAGGTTTCATTAGAACTCATTATAGCTCCGCCTCATTAGAACTCATTATAGCTCCGTCCTCTTTGTTAATAATATATGGGATCAGGAGAAGCTCATAAACAGAAGCTGTTTCTGCCATGAATCATCTGCACGTTTGTGGGATGATCACTCAGCAGATGCTGCAGGGTTGTCTGTCATCTCATTCTGGTTCTGGTTCTGGTTCTGTGTGAGATCACACCTGAGGACTCCTCTAGAACTCGATCACTTCCTGTTTCTGCAGGATCTTTATCTCATCTCTCAGGATCCTGTTTGTATTGGAGATTACCAGCTGATGGAGAACTCTTCTGAGCAGATGATCCAGTGGTTGAGACACGTCCTTCAAGTGTCTGCATCAGAGAAGGGAGACTTTGGCCCCGCCCACCACAGTGTCTGCATCAGAGAAGGGAGACTTTGGCCCCGCCCACCACAGTGTCTGCATCAGAGAAGGGAGACTTTGGCCCCGCCCACCACAGTGTCTGCATCAGAGAAGGGAGACTTTGGCCCCGCCCACCACAGTGTCTGCATCAGAGAAGGGAGACTTTGGCCCCGCCCACCACAGTGTCTGCATCAGAGAAGGGAGACTTTGGCCCCGCCCACCACAGTGTCTGCATCACAAACCTGAACTTTTTCATGTGATCCTGATCCAACAGGATTTGAATAAAGACACAGAAACACAGATTTAATCTGAAATTATTTGAGCCAGAGGTGAGCTGATCGTAGCGTCAGCGGATCGTAGCGTCAGCTGATGCTACGATCAGCTGATCGTAGCATCAGCTGATCGTAGCGTCAGCTGATCGTAGCATCAGGTGATCGTAGCGTCAGCTGATCGTAGCATCAGCTGATCGTAGCGTCAGCTGATCGTAGCATCAGCTGATCGTAGCGTCAGCTGATCGTAGCATCAGGTGATCGTAGCATCAGCTGATCGTAGCGTCAGCTGATCGTAGCATCAGGTGATCGTAGCATCAGCTGATCGTAGCATCAGCTGATCGTAGCATCTGCTGGTTCTGACGGGAACAAGAGTGAGATCTACTGTCAGAACTTTCATGTTCTGCAGAAGATTCAGAAAAACAGAAACCAGCCGCTTCCTGTCTTCATCACAGACACTTCCTGTCTGCCATCCATCATCCATCATCCCTCCATCCATCATCCATTCATCCATCCCTCCCTCCACTGGCTGCTGTTTGTTTGATGGTTCGGTTTAAGATTCTTTTATTTGTTTTTAGATCTTTGAAGGTTCTGGCCCCGCCTCTCCTTCAGATCTTCTCTCTCCTTGCTCTCCTCCCCGGTGCCTCGGTTCTGCTGATCAGCTGTGAGGAAGAGCCTCTTCACATTCATGCTGCGTCTTCTCTGTCCATTTTTCAAACTAAACCCATTTCTACAACCAAGCATTTAACGTTTCATGAGACTCTGCTCTGTTTTACTGTTTTACTGTTTTACTGTTTTCAGTTGTATGTGAAGTCTGAACCATAAATGAAACAATAGTAAAGATTGAAAAATGACTACGAGGATTAAACTGAAATGCTAACAGGATCTAAAATCTGAATCCCTTCATTCCTTCATCTCTGATTGGTTCAGACATTTCCATTCTTCTTCTTCATCATATTCAGGATGTTTGGGGTTCTGGATCCTGACTATGATGAGATGATGAGACTTCTCCTCAGGTTTACCTTCTGATCAGCTCATCTATCTTTAGAAATTTCTCTCCTTTTTTGGAGAGGAGGTCAGACATGTTTTCATGCATAAACTATGAAGACCAAACAGGTGGATAGAAATGTATTCATAGTTCCAGGGAAGGAGCATCACAACATCACAACCTTGAGAGCAAACCTGCTTAGAGAAGCTCCGGGAGCTGCACATTTAGCATTTATCTGTCATTTCTCCTCTGCATGTTCTATGTTTTATGCATCATGCTGTGCGCTCAGACCGGGCTGCAGTGTTGTTTGTTTTTTTGACCTTTTTGGTTTGACCTCTGCCATCAGATCTGCAGTTTGTGTTCACCCGGTGGATCCCGGTTTCTAAATCTGATCAAGCGGGAACATCCAAGTCCCGTTTTCCTTTAAGTCGTCCTGACTGCTCTAGTAAACATGAATTCTTGACATGTCAGCACATTCTCATTCCAACTCCTCACATATGGAGGTTCTGGTTCCGGACCGTCCGGGTCACTTTTTGAGTGCTGGCTGTTCCTGTTAAACCACGGGTCTCAACTGCAGGGCCGCGAACCGGAACTGGTCCAGTACCGGTACCTTAACCCAGTACCAGTACCCTAACTCGGTGCCGGTTCTCGTCTGGTACCAGTTCAGGGTCCGGTACCGCTGTCATGTTCTGTTTGTTTCGTGTTACTATTTCAGTTTTTTTTCTCTGCTGTTGTGCAGGCTGCTGTGACTCCGCCCCTTTTCCTATGGATCCTGCTAATCAGTCACAGCTGCCTGCAGTTTAGTAAATAGTTTTTGAATATTTACGGTTCTCGTTATGTTTGCTGGTCTTATGTCCTCGTTAGGATGTTTCTGTTCATGAAACCTCTCAGCCACTAATGTGCTGGTGACTCTCTCTGGATCTGGGTCTCCTCCGCTCTGCCTAAGCGGGACAACCACATCTGGTGCCGGGTTAAGGTCGGGGTACCGGTACTGGATGCGTCCCGAGGACCAGTCTGCGTCCAGTACCGGGGCCCGAGGGTTTCGGACCCTTGATTTTATGAACAGCCAGCACGTCAAAGATCAAGGAGTTGGGGAAACCTTAAACGTCAAAAAGTGAGGCGGAGGGTCCTGAACCGAACATCCATGTGTGACTCTCACATTCTCACTCCCACGCGTCAGAATTCTAAATGTTTATCAAATATTGGTGTCAACATCACAGCTCGAAAGGCAGACAAAATGTAATCAGCGGCAAAGAACCTTTAACGGGTCGCTCATATGATGACCTCATGATGACCTCATGATGACCTCATGATGACCTCATGATGACCTCATGATGACCTCATGATGACTTCATGATGACCTCATGATGACCTCATGATGACCTCATGATGACCTCATGATGTGATCATTAATGAAATCATGTCAGAATATTAACAAAGATACGGTTCTACCCCAAATCCAAACAAAGGGGCGTCACCCTGGGCTTAAGTGGGCCGGTCCAAGAGCGTCCAGAGGGTTAAAGCCAAAGACGCATCGGTCACATGACTCACCAACAGACCTGTCAGACCAGATCAATTCAATTCAATTCAATTTTATTTATATAGCCCAATATCACAAATTCAATTTGCCTCATTGGGCTTCATGCCTGCAGTTTTTACAGATGCACAGATGGAGTCATAAAATATGCACAATAGGTAAAAACTAAACAGACTATAAAGAACAGGTCATCCCTGTCCTTAGACCCTCCCTCGCGGTAAGGAAAAACTCCTAAAAAAAAACCTGAGTCAGGAAAAAAAAGAAGAAACCTTAGGGATTCCCACATGAGGGAGAGATCCCATCCCAGGACGGACAGGCGATACCAGAACGGTTAAAATCAGACCTGACCCGGGTCACAGAGTGGAGGTGATGAAGAAGTTCTGTGTTCGCTCAGTGATGCAGAACAGATGAAAGTCGACTGGTTTAGACTGTGAACTCCATCAGTCAAACATGAAAAAGACTTTTAGAAATAAAGGTGGATTTGATTTGATTTCTGCTCCAGATTCCTTCAGACTGATTCTTGGTTGAGTCACTCAGACTTGAACTCTCTTTTTATCTTCTACGCCTCCCTCACTGCAGTTTCTTCTCTGCAGATGAAGACATGAAGCTTCACCGTCTGTGTTTTAACTGTTGCTTCTGTGGTGCAGCGGCCGTCCCCGCTGCCCGATAACCAGGGGGAGCATCAATAATCTGTAAGGCAGCCCAACACAGCGCAGCCAGCCTGGACAGCTGTTCTTAGATGAAATGATTCTGATGTAATGAAGCGTTCAGAGATGAACGACCTTCAGACTCTGGACTTTTCTGATCTGATTCTAGATTAGAGATGAGTTTGGGTGATACAATACATATCGCGATGCACGAATCCCTCATCCTAAGACTGTACCAGAGACAATATTTCACTAGTTTTTAGAGATTGTGACTCAGAAGAAACTAAAGTAAATACAACTTTCACCTGAATAAAAGGTATTTAATGATCAGAACATGAAACTCTGCAGCTGTATCTCACATACAAGTTTGTTCTGATCCGTTATTCTACAAACACCAACAGATTTTGGTAAGAAAACACGTTTGCAAACGTTTACGTCACTAAAACTTCCTTTAATGATTTCTCATGATATTATAACATCTAAAACTTCCAAGAAAACATCAGAATTCTTTCGTTTCGTGGTTTCCTGACCACTTGGTCTGGTTGTTAATTAAGTGGAAGGTCAAACCTCATCCCTTCTGGCTTCAGGGAGCTGCTGCTGTCTGCATGCAGCAGGTCATTCATTTTATGGAGCTTAAGGATTTAAAAGGTAAAGACTGTAAAAGCTGCAGATTTAGCCTCGTTCATTACATGTTTCCAGAGGTTATCACATTTACTTTGGTTCAAACCTCACATTCATCACAGATTCATCTCCATCCACAGTTGTCCCGCTCATGTTCAGTCCAGGACTTTCCCTTACCTGTCCTCAGGTGAGAGCTGCTCTGTTCTCGCTCGCATAAACACAGAGAAGTGTGGTTTAGTTAGCCTACAGCAGCAATGGACTGTAAATGGTTCTGAACTTTCATGTAGAAATGTAGATCCTAGTATCACAGAAGAATTCCCTCACTGGACTTCACACCACTAATTGTACAGAAGCAGAAGGTCAGTCATAAAATATAAACAATAGTTAAAAAGTAAATAGACTTAATCAAAAGGTTATCCCTGTGCTCATACCGGTCAGGAACAACTAAAAAAGAAACAATTCAGGAAAAAAAAAAAGAAGAAACCTCAGGAATGTCCACATGAAGGAGAGATCCTCTCCAGGATGGACAGATTTACCAGGACGGTTAACGAGGAATTAGCTAATCTAACTCTACAGCTACGTATTAGGATAGAGCTCAGCCAGATAGGACGGGGGGGCAGGCGGCGAGCCAGAGGCGTGGTCCACGGCCAAGACCAGCCAGAGGCGTGGTTCACAACTAAGACGAGCCAAAGGCGTGGTCCACGGCCAAGACCAGCCAGAGGCGTGGTCCACGGCCAAGACGAGCCAGAGGCGTGGTCCACGGCCAAGACGAGCCAGAGGCGAGGTCCACGGCCAAGACCAGCCATAGGCAAGGTCCACGGCCAAGACCAGCCAGAGGTGTGGTCCACGGCCAAGACCAGCCATAGGCGAGGTCCACGACTAAGACGAGCCAGAGGCGTGGTCCACGGCCAAGACGAGGAGCACGGGTGATCCACCAGGAATCTGAACTCCCTCAACAACACATGAATCGTACAACACCAAACAGTTTTTAAACCAAGCCTCCTTTTATTCCCTGACTTGTTCTCTGATTACAAGAAATGATGTAGAAGTTTGTAACAAACATGAGATGAACACCAAACGTTCCTGTTGTTACACCAGTTTTAGGTGCAGAGAATAACTTTACTCTGAAGAGACCCAAACAAACCTCAACAGCTGAATTGCTTTCTGTAAAAGATAAACTGCATCCACTGCTGCCTGAAGAAACACTTTTAGAAAAGCATCATGATTCTTCTTCCACGCTCCTTCTGATCAGCACAGCAGACACATTTACAGGTTTCACTGTGTGAAGTTTGAGCCAGTCAGCTCTGCTTCCTGCTGACCACACCCCCCTCCCCCCTCCCCCCATGTTAGTGGTCTGAGGTTTCTGGGAATTAGAGTCCAAAGAAACTAACACGACCATCCAGAGTTCACACTGTAGAAACACATCAAAGCTTTGAAATAGGAAAATAATTATTCAACCAAAGATCATGAATGTGTTTGATCCTCTCTGACCAGAAGCAGTTTTCCAGTAAATACTGACACTGATATGCTGTTTCCCTTCACAGCTGATTCATCAGCAGCTCAGAATAGGATCCGTTTTCCCATCTTCCACAGTTATCCATCTCTGACGGGAGATGTCACGGGAAGGCCAGGAAGTCAATTAGGATGGATGCATGTCTCATGTTCTCCTCATCAGAAATCTACAAACAAACATCTTCATGATATGAAACCATTAGCTGTCCACACCTCAGGGGAGCTCTGCAGTTTCACATCCACTTGATGGTCTCTGCCTCCTTCACCTCCACGACGCCCGCGGCCGAGGTCACCGTTCACGCCGCTGGGAGTTAACCAGATCCGGAGGCTTTTATTTAAAATCTGGACAGATGTAAGAGAATGATATCCTGTTGCTGAGCCATTATTAGACGTTTCAGCTGGAGCTGAAGCCTGAGAGGATGCCCCCCGCGGTCGGCACCGTCAGAAGCATCTATCCAGACGGATTCTTTTCAACCAACACAACTTTACATGTCAGGAAACACAGAAATTCCCAGGAGCCTCTGCTTCTCTTTAGTCTGTCGTATCTCTTCCAGGTCCTGTTTGTGTCCAATTAGGGAGTCTCACAAAGTGCCTTTCATTTTGTTCGTCCTCGCACGGCTCTTCTCTCCACGGGCCGGCTACAAATGAGGCCTTGTGTTCTTAAAGGATGGCATAATGAAGCTTTGAGGAGGCGTGATCCAAGCCAGATAACTGCCAGGATTTCCATTTCTGCTGTCAAAACACGTTAAAAGACATAAATAGACTAGAAGGGAGGGCGGACCGCCTCCCCCCTCCACAGCTATCGACTGAATGGAGGCGGGAGGACGCGCGTTCACGTGGGCCTCTGTCCTGTGTCTTTGTCTCAGGTGCAAGTGCAACCTGCACGCCAACAGCTGCGTGTTCGACAAAGGCAGGCTGGGATGCGAGTGCGAGCACAACACCACGGGGCCGGACTGCAGCCGCTGCAAGAAGCATTACCACGGAAGAGCCTGGAGCGGGGGCTCCTACCTCCCCATCCCCAAAGGAACCGCCAACATCTGTGAGTAAAGCGCTCTCTGCACGCCGTCTGCACACCGGCACCACGGCTTCTGCTGACGCCACGAACACGTTAATGTCTCCACCCCGCCCTCATCTCTAGAGAGGAATCTATCATCTGGTTGGAAAAGGTTAAACATTTGTAACGTCTGATCCGGGGGGGTAAACGTTTGTGGAGGGTTCCTGTGAGAACATGGAATCTGGACAGAGACGTTCTCATTTAGATTCACTGTGTTTTAACTAGAGCTGTGAAGGCATTAACTAAATTAATTAAGAAAAATGATAGAACTAGACCTCATAGAGAAACATTCTGAGACATCCGGATGGGTCAGGCTTCCACCACATGCGTTCAAACATTGCTTTTTAGGACTTTATTCTTACTATTTCTTTAGGTTTGGATTGTTTTTCTCACACAAAGCGACTATTTGATCCGTGGTCCGATGCGTTGTTATGTTACCATGACAACGCGTCGCTGGGCCTCGACTGCAGCGGCAAAGGAAAGTGATAGAAATGCAGGTCATCTCGATAGATTCAATGAAGCTTCAGTTCAGAGAGAAAGTTCAGAAGATGAAGACAGCCGGGACGATGATATAGAACATTTGGGTCTTTCTTTGCAGGTCTGCAGGTTCTGGTGGCTGTAACAGCCTCTCGGTCTGTCGATGGGTTTTGTGTTCACTAGAACCACGTCTGAGTCAACACTCTCAGACAGAAACAGTGAAGTAAAGATGATCTCTGGGCGGGTTTTCTTCAAAAGTTGCACATTGTTACATAAAATTGACTTAAGAAAACATAGTGATTAATGGTGATTATTCACAATCTAATTAATGTCATTCATTTTTTTAATGACGATTGACAGCGCTAATAAAAAACAAAAGTTCTAAATGGATAGTTCTGTCTGAGATAGTTCTGTATGTGTTTTTATATCGTGATTATTCACAGAGATTAAGCAGTCGGCAAATTCTGTAACAAAAGAAGATTCATAGCGATGAATTTTGATCATTTTTTTCCAGGTTTGTGATTAATTAGTTACATTTTTTGACCCTTTAACACCCGAGGCATCACCAGTGACGCTTAAACACTAAATCTTTAAGATGCGGTAACTTTTCAAGCGATAATACTGTACGTGCAGCAGGTTCTGGTCGAGGTTCTGCTTCAGATTTTACTGGAATGATCGTGTTAACAATAAAATATTACCTTTAATCACAGAACAGAATCACTGGAGCTCTGGTGTTAAAGGGTTGAAACTGAACATTTGGGAGTTTGTTCTCATTTTAGTGCCAAATGGACCGATGAGGTTCATGTGTTGTTGAGATGATGGTAGAAAGGCCTGTCCCACTCAGAGATTACACATAAACACGAGAAAAAACACAAATCTGAAAAAAACCAGATGAACTTTCTAAACCCAGACAGGTCAATGTTTCTGTGTGTCACAGTCAGAGCCCACAGGATTTGATTTTATTGCTATTTTTATTTATATTTATTATTATTGTAATTTATTGTCCGATATTATCTTGCACATAGTTTTTATTTGTATAATTTTGACAAAATATATTCTCATGGAGTTTAAAAAAGAAAGTTATTTAAGTTTTAAATTGATTTATTCTGGAATAACATTCCTGCCTGTTTTTATTCATAGTTATGTAAAATATTATGATATCAAAGTTTTAAAATGTAGTTTTAGAGTGTTTGATAATCGTTAATCTAAGGTGCGTTTATGGAGAGACTCCTACATTTCAAGGCAAGGCAAGGCAAGGCAAGTTTATTTGTATAGCACATTTCATGTACAGAGACAATTCAAAGTGCTTTACATAAAACATTAAAAGAAACAATCAAATGAAATAGTAAAAATGTCATTCATTTTCAAAATCATTAAAATAAAATTAAAAGAAAGTAAAAGATTTTAATTTAAAAACAAGCATAGATAAAAAGTGCGGACGGTAAACTTTTGAATACATATTATCAAAGCAGCTGAGAACAGGGAGTCTTTAACCTGGATTTAAATACACTGAGTGTTTCAGCAGATCTAAGTTTTCGGAAGTCTGTTCCAGATCTGTGGTGCATAGAAGCTGAATGCAGCTTCTCCATGTTTAGTTCTGACTCTAGGAACTGATAAAAGAGCCGGATCCTGATGATCGGAGAGATCGGCTGGTACATACTGGGTCAGAGGGTCAGTCATGTATTTTGGTGCTAAACCATTCAAAGCTTTATAAACCAGTAACAGAACTTTAAAGTCTATCCTCTGAGAGACAGGTAACCAGTGTAAAGACCTCAGAACTGGACTGATGTGGTCTACTTTCTTGGTCCTTGTGAGAAAACCGAGCAGCAGAGTTCTGAATCAGCTGCAGTTTCCTGATGGATTTTTTTGGTAGTCCTGTAAAAACACTGTTACAGTAATCAAGTCGACTAAAGATGAAAGCATGCACTAGTTCCCAGGTCTGCTTAGACATCAAATCTTTAATCCTTGAGATATTGAGATGATAATAGGCTGATTTAGTGACTGCCTTAATGTGTTTATCAAAATTTAAGTCTGAGTCTATCACTACACCCAAGTTTCTGGCTGGGGTAGTTTTAGTTGAATAGATTGAAGCTCTGTAGTGACGTCTAACCTTTTTTCTTTAGCCCCAAGACAATAACCTCAGTTTTGTTTTTGTTTAATTGAAGTAAGTTGTGACACATCCAGTCATTAATGTCCTCAATGCATTTACCAAGAGCCTGTACAGGCCTCGGTCTCCTGGTGTCAGTCTAATATATATCTGTGTGTCATCTGCATAGCTATGGTAACTAATATTGTTGTTCTTTATAACCTGGGCCAGTGGGAGCATGTAGATGTAAATAGAAGTGGTCCCAGGATGGAGCCTTGGGGCACTCCACATGTAATTTCTGTTGGCTCAGAAGTGAAGTTACCAATTGACACAAAATATTTCCTGTTTTCTAAGTACGTTTTGAACCAGTTTAGTACTGGTCCAGTGAGAACCCACCCAGTTTTCTAGTCGTCTGAGTAGTATTGCGTGGTCGACTGTATCAAACGCAGCACTGAGATCCAGTAAAACTAGCACTGACATATTCCACTGTCTGTATTCAAACGTATGTCATTGGTCACTTTGGTCAGAGCCGTTTCAGTGCTGTGGTTCTGTCTGAAGCCGGACTGGAAGACATCATAGCAGTTGTTATTTATTAGGAATTTATTTAACTGATGGAAAACAGCTTTTTCAATGATCTTACTAAGAATGGCAGGTTTGATATCGGTCTGTAGTTGTTCATTTGAGTTTTTGTTAGACTGTCCTTTTTTAGGAGAGTTTGATTACAGCTGTTTTCAGTTGGTTCGGGGAAAACACCAGATGTTAACGACAAGTTGACAATCTGGAGCAGGGCTGGTTCCAGGATCTTTGAAACTTTTTTGAAAAAGCTTGGGTAGAATATCCAGACAGCAGAGGAGGAGTTCAGTTGACATAGAATGTCCTGCAGTTCTTTACTGTTATGGGTTGAAACTGAGCCATGGGTTTATGGTTTCTAGTGGATAGGGTTCATATCCTGAACTTGTAGTTGATGAAAAATTGTTTGTCTAATGTTTTTGATTTTGTCCATGAAGAATTTGGCAAAGTCATTACAGGCTTTGGTGGAGTAAAGTTCTGGTGCCACTGACACAGGGGGTTTTGTCAACCTGTCGACTATATTAAATAAGGCCCGAGCATTATGGAGTTTTTGGTGATAATTTCAGAAAAATAGGACTTCCTTGCATCGCTCAGTTGTAAATTATATAAGTGAAGTTTCTCTTTATAGATGTCATAGTCTACCTGTTGTTTAGATTTTCTCCATCTGCGTTCAGATTTCCGACATTCTCTTTTTCCGTTCTTTACCAGAATGGAATTTCTCCATGGAGATTTTTTCCTACCAGAGATCACCTTCACCTTACTGAGAGCATGCTATCCATGATATTTGACATGTTGGAATTAAAGCTATTAACAAGTTCATTGACTGAATCCCCTGAGAGGGGAGGAGTCAGAGAGAAAATCTGATTGAACATCTCACTAGTATTTTCAGTTATAAACCGTTTTGTGATCTCCTCCCTCAAAACATTTTTGTGTACTGGAATTGTGCTCTCACAGAAACACAGCAGTGATCAGACAGACCTAAATCACATACAGTAACCTTAGAGATGTTCAGACCTTTGGAAATCAATAAATCAAGAATATTCCCTCTGTTGTGTGTGGGCTCTGTTACATGTTGAGTCAACCCAAAAATTGTCCAGAGTGTTTTTCAGGTCCTTAGTCCCTTTGTTCTCAAGATTTCCATAATGGATGTTAAAATCTCCAGCCATGATTATACAGTCAAAATCAAGACAAATTATAGACAGCAGTTCACTAAACTCAAGTTAAATTCTGGACTATATCTAGGGGTCGATAGATTGATAAATATGGTTTGAGTGAGGCCTTCAGCTGTAGGGCTACATATTCAAAACATGGAAAGTTTCCAAAAGATAACTTTTTACACTGAAACATTTCATTAAACAAAACTGCAACCCCCCCACCCTTTCTGCTTGTTCTTTCCTCACTGATAACACCATAATTGGGAGGAGCCGACTCTGTGAGAACTGCACCCCTACTATTCTCATCTAACCAGGTTTCAACTAAAAACATAAAATCAACTTTGTTCTCAGTGATAAAATCATTAATTAAAAATGTTTTTCCTGCCAAAGACCTGACATTTAAAAGTGCTAACTTGAGAGGTCTAGGAGTAATAATATTTTCATTTACCTTCTGTTTCTGGAAATGCGCAGAGGAAATGTTTACCTCTTTTAAAGTCCTTTGTTTGCGTTTTGGCAGATTACATTCCTCCTGTTGGTGACAAGTACAGAAACGGTGTGTGTTTCTAGAGAACAGGGTCCCAGGTTTTTCTGGAGAACATCATGACTGTTGTTATATCCACAGCCTGGACCCTCAACACATCAAACATCTGATTGCATGGACAGGATATGATGTTTACAGGAGAGGGTGGGCTTTACGTCGACCCTTCGAACGTTCTGGTGACAGAGTTATGGGGGACAAAAATGGATGGCCAGAGGTAGATCGAAGCCCAATCCCGACTCGCTCCATCATCTGCTCAGTGAATTTCAGGTGGGTGAAGAGGTGAAAGAGGGAGGGGAACCGTCAGGAGTTGTTGGTTTGGTGGTGTTTGGAGGTCCATCTTCCTCGTTGTTTTTCCTCTTCCGGTGTTCGGAGGCAGGTTTCCCGTTTCTGATGTTTTCCTCCGGTGGGCAGCTCCGTTCCTTGTGTGGATCCAGTCTGTGTCTGGCCTTGACACTGAGATAAATTTATCTTAGTCTTGGCATGACGCAGGAGTAGAAGAGATTGGAGGAGAACAGTTTAACTCCTGATTTGTTTAAGCTGAATCCATTTTCTTTAAAAAGATGTTTGCGTTCCCAGAAAATGTGAAAGTTGTTGATGAAATGAATTCCTGTTTCACCACATGTCGTAGAAAGCCACCTGTTCAGTGCCAACAGCCTGCTGAATCGCTCTTCTCCTCCTCGAATAGTTGGAATGGACCGCTGATAAAGACAGCTGCATTCATGGAGCTCACAGTTCTTATCAGTCCAGTGAAGTCTTGCTTTAAAACTTCAGATTTTTGCTTGACACATCATTTGACCCTGTGTGTAGTACAATGTTTTTACTGATGGATACTTTGCCACAGTTTGCAGAATTCTCTCCTTCATGTCACTGACCATGTCGTTTGGAAAACACAGGACTTTAGTGTTCCAGCTGCAGAACCACTGAACATCTTTCACAGTGGAATCACCCACAATCAGAGTCTCAGGCCGAGCCTTCAGCTTTCTTTCTGGCCGTTTACCTTCTGATGGGTTACAGGTCCTCCTCGTGCTGCTTTCCAGTGGATGGTCGTCGGGTAATCCGGGGTCATCTGACAGTGGAGCAAATCTGTTTTGGCAGGGTCACCCTCCGTTCATGCTTGGCTTTTTCCTTCTTCCTCCGGTGTATGGGAGTAGATGAGGTCCTCTGTCTCGTAGAAAGAGAGGGCCATTCAGCCTCAGAGGCGTCGGCTATCTGCGGGGGGTCGGTCCTCCATGTCTCCAATTCTCCAGCTGTTGGACTTATTCTTTGGCTTTGCTCCAGATGTTCCAGGGAGGATTATCTTTCGATTGTTTATTGTTGTCACAGATGCTGTCTTTCTCCCCGTAGAATCTGTGCCATTCAGCTGCGTGTTAGCTCTCTTCTTCTCTGCTGAGATGAGGTAGTGGCAAAGTTGTTGTGTTTCCATAGAGTCCATTTACCTCCACGTTCACTTCTATGTGGCGAACCTTAGTTTCCAGCGCTGTGATCTTCTCAGAAGGTCTTGGTAATCCTTTGTGGAAAGGGATGGCATCTTGCTGCTAGTTAGCTTGTGTTAGCTGCTGCTCCGTATATCAGGCTTCAGCTGCGTGAGGGCCAAGTACACGTAGTGCTCAAGATAAATGTTTTAAGAGGAATGCAGGAAAAATCCTTTGTTAAAGTAAAAAAGAAAAATAAATCCGACCCGATGGTTTAAAAGTATTCAAAAGTTATTCCTGGTGTGATTAAAAAAAGAAGAAAGGAAAATAATCAGCAAAAATTAAAAGCAGAAGGGGGAGCAAAGCAATGTGCGTCCGCACTCTAGCAAAGCAAATCAATCAATCAAGGAAAATAAAACCAAAGTTAAGATTATCAATCAAGTTGATCTACTTTGGCGGGCCAGATTAAGTAGTTTAACGGGCCGCGTTTGGCCCCCGGGCCGTAGTTTGTCTGATTACTGCCTGTGCTTGAACGAAGCCCAACAAGACAGCCAATGAGGGTCAGCGAGGACGTCTGGAGAGAACAGGATTCTGGACCTGAAAGCAGCAGTTGGGCTGCGTTCAGGTTCAACAACATTCAGACAGTTAACAAACATTAAACGTTCTAAACAGACACTTTGTGTCATAGTGATTCATATTGTGATTATTCCCAGATAAAAACTGAAACAAACAGTAACAGTTAACATGTTACATCCTTTTAATCGATTCCCGCCTCTAAATAAATGCTGTCATTTGCGTCTCGTGTGGATCATGTGACTCCATGGTCTTTATCTGCATGATCATCACATCCCCCCCCCCACCGGCTGGATGAACGATTCATTAAAGTTTGGTGAAAGGTGGAGATGGTGGAGGATCTGACCTTCAGGTTCTCCTCTCAGAGCGACTGCTGAACGTTTTCTCCTCTGATTCTGCAGCACATTTTCATTCATCTGGAGGATTTGTGCGTTTGCACTCGGCTTTGTGTGCTGTGGGTCTGCGTGGGGTGTGTTTGTGAGAAAGGCTGTGAACTCTGGGAGATATTGCTGGATTTACCTCTGTGCTGGTTGTTATGAGCCTTCCTGCAGAGTGCAGCTCGCTCAGATTGACAGGACGTTATTAAAAAGCCAACATCTCCCGATGAAAGCGAGAGCTGGCCAGAATATTACAGCCTGTTGGTCTGTGGCATGAAATGCAGGAATATTCAACATGGAATGAACACACCTGTGGATCATCCTGCAGACTGAGGCTGCATAAGTGTCTGCAAAGACCTCGTCCAGACTTAGTGAGCAGATGTTTGTCAGGATAGTCCCGGTGTTCTCCGGACCGTCTGTCGTCACAGAGACGGCTCGTTTTACCCTCGGATCCATGAAATGACCAACATGAAACGGCTGGAGCTTGAAGGCTCTTGGAGACATGAGCAGAGCTTCACAGGAAACTTCTCCAGGAGCATCTTCAGATCAAGAATGAAGGATGTTGACGGTTCCTTTATGTGATGAAGATCAGACGTTCTCATGTTCAGAGAAGAGCACGTTCTCACTCCCCGATCGTCACATACTGACGTTTGGTTAGGGAAGCCGCCGCATCAAAAATCTGAGTTTGGGGGTCTCCAACTTGTAGATTTCTGACGTGCTGGCTGTTGGGAAAATCAAGGTACTCAAGGTACGCAATCTGGAACCAGGTTAGGGTCAGGAGGACGAGCGTTCGGACCGGCGTGTTAGGGTACTGGTGTGCTCCACAACCCCTTAACTGGACAAATACACATTCACACCTGGTACCAGACGTGGTACCAGGTGTGAACCAGAACCAGATTAGGGTGCCAGTACTAGTTTAGGGCATCGGTGCGCTCTGCGTCCCAGCACTGGACCAGTTCCTGTTCACAGCCCGAAGGTTTGGTACTAATGGGATTTAATGAGATCAGCCAGCTCAACAAGAAAGACGAGTTGGGGTCATTCAAGACGTAATCAAACGTCAGTGTGTGTCGAGTTGAGAGTGAGAATGTGTTGGTCAAACTTACCGGGACAAACGTCTGGGAAATGAAGGAGAAGCTCAAAGACAGATGAAGAGAACAGAATGAAGTGACGGATCATGGAGGTCAGACGGAGCCGCAGTGACACGATCTCTTTCTGCTCTCTCCACAGGCATCCCCAGCATGAACGGACCCGTGCGTAAGTCCTTCAACTTCTCTGCTAGCATTCTCTGTCATGTTCCTCAGTAACGACACACCATCCACAACCAAACACAGTCCATGACCATCAGGCGTTCCATCAGAGCTCATGACATTTCCCTCCAAAAATCAGCAGAAAACATTCCACTCCCACTAGAGAGCAGAGGTTGTTTCCTTGAAGTTCTGGTTGAAGCAGCTGCAGGAGCCTCGCTGCTGTGTGCATGCATCAGAATGACACAGCAACCAACCCACACAGAAGCAGAGCGGAGCGGCGTTCAGCGAGCCGCTGCCCCGCGAGCCGCCGCCCCGCGTGGCGCGCTCCGCGAGGCTCCACCCCGCGGGCCCCCGCTCCGCTCCAGCCCAGCATCCCTGTGCATGTCGATGCCTGAAGGTGACTCCAACAGCCAGCTTCGTCTTTGTGTGGGCTGCATGCAGCGTCTGGCTCTGCTTCTGTGACAGATCAGACCACACATGTTTGACCTTTGACCCGCACCCCAACAGCAGGAATGGAGCCGAGCCGCACTAATCTTTACCCTCTCCCATCTTTACCCAGATCGAGCAAATGCTTCGTCTCTCGGTGTTGTAGATCGTAACAAAGGTAGGCCTGCAGGCTTTGACTTCAGCACTTTCACTTCTGTTTGCTTAGAAAAACAAACCCTGAAGTACAGCAGACCACAGCCTTGATTTAAATACCCACAATGCACCCTTTCTCCTCTGGAATCCTGAAGTCTGGATCTGCTGCAGCTGATGGGCTGAGACCAGAAACCAGAAAACCATCTCCTCATTCATCAGGAGGAGCTTGATACCCCCCACCCCCACCCCCACCCCCCATAAACAAACAAACAGTTGTCTCAATGTTGTTGTACAAAAACATCAAATTAACAAGATCAACAGCAGCTGGTTCCTAAACTAAACAGACCAAGTTAAACTGGTTAACCCATTAGCTGGGCATCCCGGCCCTTAGACAGTGAGTCACAAAAGTATTCAGTCACCCACCAACCCCCTCAAAAAGAGGAGTCTGGTCTGTAATTTACATCACAGAATTCAGGAAATCACTTTGTTTGATTTGTAATGAAATAATTGATCATTTCTCTGTCAAATAAACATTCAGATTTCTGTCTCTGGCTGACCCCCCCCCCCATCCAACCTCTTCATGCTGAGGGTTCAGGAGGGAGTCTTTGGTCTGATTCGGCCTGGATTTGAACTCACGACCTTCCAGTCTCAAGGCGGACACTCTACCACAGGGCCACTGAACTGGTCGTAGTATGAATTGATTCTCATTTATTAATGGGGTTAGTTTGAACCCCCATTGACCCTGAAGAGGTTTTATGAGCAAACATGTCCATGAAGTCATCCTGTGGAAATCTGGACGGCGTCTTCAGGATGGTAGGATTCTGCTGCTTCTTCTCATTCTGGAGTCGAGGGCCAAACCTGGATCCTGATGAATTCTCTGGTTTGCGTTTCTGCTGCCTTGTGTCTTCCTATCAGGCTGCAGGGTTTCATGTAAGTTTTTGGTTCAATGAGACTAAACTGAAGCGAGGACGTTTAGTGACTGCAGCAGAAACGACGGCTGACAAACCAACGACTTCCTCCTCCGTCCTGGAAGCATCTGGATGCTGCAGGCAGAGCTCAGTGGTACCAGACTCCTCTGAGCGTCAGTGAATCCGGGAGCAGACGTTTCCCCTCCTTCCCCCGGTTGCATCAGCTGCTCGTCCTCCTGTCTGCTGAGGAGAAGTTTCTTCCTGTTGCTTCATTCAGCAGCGAGCCGGAGGATGAAGCTGTCACAGCAGTAATGCGGGAAAACGTCCCAAACTGACAGAGCTGTGAGGCTCTGCAGAGTCTGCAGAGCAGACGGCTCTGTAGACTCTGCAGCCTCTGCAGAGCTGTGAGGCTCTGCAGAGTCTGCAGAGCAGACAGATCCGCAGACGGCTCCGCAGACGGCTCTGCAGACAGCTCCGCAGACGGCTCCGCAGACGGCTCTGCAGGCTCCGCAGACGGCTCCGCAGACGGCTCCGCAGACGGCTCTGCAGGCTCCGCAGACGGCTCCGCAGACGGCCTTCACGGAGACAACTGTAATCAGACCATCTGAGGAATCAGATTACAAAGAAATCTACGGTGGCCCTGAAGTTTAAATCACATCCACTAATCACTCACGCAAAAAAGTTTTCAAAATCCCAGCAGTTAAAACTAAAACTAACAATAATCGCTTTACATTTTACAAAACAAAATTCCAGAAACTAAACCGTAAAAAACTAAAAATCCTTCCAAAAAAACTAAAGTAATTCACTCACAGAAAACGAATAGAAACTGGAAAGCTTTGTTATTACGAGACATGGATGATGATGTCACCATTATTCAGCTGAAACGATTGACAAATGTTATCGTCCAATCAGTGATCATTCATGTTTCCTAAATTCTGATGCTGTGTTTCAAATGCTTGTTTTTTTAACTCTTGTTGGGACCTTCCATCTGTCTTTGAGTCGAGGAATTGCTTGATGTGTTTTGAACTTCAGGGCCACCGTAGGAACAAACTAAAAAATGAAGAGCTCCACCCCTTTTTTTTCAAAGCTGGGCTTAGAATGGAGTCAGCCTCCAGCGGGCCTGTTTGGTGACCCATTAAAAAACCTTCAAAGTATTTGAAACATAAAGACATAAAACTGAAACATGGAGGATCTGAAACAGGATGATCGTCATTAACAGATTTAGGGAAACTTTTTAGAGTTTCCCTAATTCTTTTTAGGGCACCCCCTATCTTTAACAATAATGCAGTAACTGAATTAACAAAAATAGTAATATTAACCAAATAAAGAAATCCTGCTGAACCGTATCTATCTAAAAAGCTGCAGTTTCTGCTGAAATGTTTCGTTTCTGATGTCATCCTTAAACGTTAAATGTTCACTTCCAAAGATCCAAACCGTTAGAAGGAACCAATCATGGATCCACTGGGTCCGCCTTTGACACCTTCAGGACATCCCGCAGAGACGTTAGAAACACAGAGCTGTGCTGAAGCTGCAGCAGGAGGCTTCTGGTTGGTCCTGAGGTCTGCGGGGGGACGTCCTTCAGAGACAGACCGCTCAGTGTTGACCAGCTGGGATGGAGCTCGTCCCTCTGAATTCAAAGCACGCAGCAGGCGCTGGTCTGCAGCCGTGGAACGTCCCGATGACTGAAGCCCAAAGCTGCCGTCTCTGCAGCTCGTCCAGACGCAGGAATTCACCACAGACACCATGAAGGCGGAGCTCCAGAATCAGGTCAAACAGGTGGATCTCTTCCAGTTCAGTGAAAGTCTTCATGTGGAGTCTGTAAAAGTGTTTCCTGAAAGGATGACATCATGTGTCTGTTCAGACCATGAAGGACAAATACGTCAGCAGTGACACGCTTCAGATTAAAGTCTGAAACACTCAGATGTTGGAGGTTTGGTCTCAGAGGAAGTTCTCAGACATTTTCACTCATTTTGATGGAACTGATGATGAAAGACCTGCTGAGACACACAGGAGGCTCAGACGCTCAATGAAGGAACTCAACACGATTGTTCAGTCCAGTCCGGTCCGGTCTGGTCTGGTCTGGTTTGGTTCAGTCCAGTCCGGTCCGGTCTGGTCTGGTCTGGTCTGGTTCAGTCCAGTCCAGTCCAGTCCGGTCTGGTCTGTTCTGGTCTGTCGTCCTGTCTGGTCTGGTCCTCTGGTCTGGTCTGTTCCGTCCTGTCTGGTCTGGTCTGGTCTGTCTGGTCCGGTCTGGTCCGTTCCAGTCCTGTCTGATCCTGTCCAGTCTGGTCTGGTCTGGTCTGGTCCGGTCTGGTTCAGTCCTGTCTGGTCCGGTCTTGTCTGGTCTGGTAAAGTATTTAGAGCTTCCATTATAATATTGACCCATTGGTCAGACCAATTCCTACCTTTCGGTCTTCTATTTTGTTGTAGTCTATAGACAAAGTGGAATAGACCAGTAGGGGCGGAGCTTCTGTCTCCGACAACGATGGGAGACCCATTGATTGTGGTGGAAGGTTTTAAAGGTCTCCCGACCTCCAGATCCAAGCTGGAAAGTTTTAGTCTTTCTTTCCAGCTGGATTTGTCTCCGCTTGCCCCCGCCCCCCCCCCCCCCCCCCCCCCCCCCCCCCCCCCCCCCCCCCATCTTCTTAAAATACTCAGCCTTCCTTCTCCTCTGTGGGGGTCAGGGAGCAGAGACAGGTGTGTCTGTAGTCGCACCTGTATGACAGCTGCATCATCGTCTGCTCCCCCCATGTGCCTTAATGCTCTAACACTTAATGGAAACGCTCACTTGAATTCCAAACCGGACCGGACCGGACCGTTCCAGTCTGCAGTGATCCTCAGTCTGTTGGAGAACCTCCGGGCTTCAGATCAGAACCAAAGCTCTTGGTCTTTGGAGGGAACGTCACCTGGATGAGATCTTTCAGGTGGAACACCATCCTGTCTGCTCCGAACGGAGAATCCGGAGCAAAGATGAAATGGATCAGGAATGATGATGGTGTTTATTCTGAGTCCAATCACTGAACAGCAGAAACGTAATGACTGTTTCATCCAATCACTCTGGAATCTTTATGCTGATCAAGCAGCAGCAGACTTTACAGGAATACTTGGATTCAGGAACCAATCAGAAACAGTTCTGTATGCAGGTGGTTGAGGCTCATCTGTTTATTAAACGTCTGAATGCAAAAATCAAAGAGCTGCAGAAGGTGAATGACCAGGAAAGGCTGATTAGCATATCAAAGGCTGTGTTGGTCTGATGGCCGCCGGCGTCTGCTCTGACGGGGGGGGGTTCTGTTTGTGTCGTGGAACCGTCACGAGAGGCGCTTGAGGAAGTGAACCTCCATCACTCCCGCTCTGGTAACCCCGCCCCCTCCCTCTCTGTTTGTCCTCTGCAGCTCGAGTGTGCGACAACGCCATGCTGCGCTGTCAAAATGGCGGCACGTGCCACCATCACCAGCGCTGCCACTGCGCCCCCGGCTTCAGCGGCGTGCTGTGCGAGCGGGCTCGCTGCCAGGGGCCCGGAGAGTGCGAGGACCAGCGGTCTGGACAGCCGGCGCTCCGCCGCCGCCTCATCGAGCGTCCCCTCGTCCTGACTGCGGGGGCGCTGTTGCTGCTTGTGGTTCCTCTGTGCTGAGGAACCAGAACCAAATCCTGATGACGGAACCTTCAACCCTACAGACGAGAGCGAGCAAGAACACGGGCGGAGCTCCACTATAAATACGACTGTACATTCACGGCCTCCGTGGTGGGCGGGGTTTACACCAACGAGCGAACAGCAGACCCCCTCCTGACCCAGAGGGCCGCCGTCGTTCTGGACCTCACACAGAACCGGATGAGCCCAGAGGCTCTGTGTGACTCCGCCCGTCCTCCGTCTTCTCTTTTCCTCTTCGTGTGGACTTGATGTTCCTCTGATGAAGGTTTCTGATGAACACGTTCACGTTACCTGCTCACCAGGTGGTCTGCTCGAAAGACTTCAGCTCAGTCACATGGAGAAACAATCCATGTCCTAATGTATGAATGTATCTGTGTACCACAAGTATGTGGGTACATATAGATGTACATACATAAATACACACATACAAGTATGTGTGTATTTATGTACATACTAGTGCTGGATTAATGAAATCGATTAATCGATTTGAATCAATTTAAGCTTAACAAATCAATAATTGATTCATAAAACTATAAATCGATTTAGCACTAATGCTAAAGTCCGCTAGCTTGATGCTAATGTTTGCTAGCACTCAGTCGACGTAAACATAATTCTGACTAATGAAAGTCTTTATAATCTCACAGGCATTCATTTTCCAAACTCTTTTAAGGAATATTTGTAAACTATTTATGGTCTAAAACGTTGTTTTTTACTCATACTTTCTTCTTCTTCTGGGATAAGGTGTAATTCTGTAGCCCAGCTCCATCTAGTGGCCAAACTGAAGCATCTTCCAGGAGAGGCAGAACAATGATAACAGCGTCAATGATCTGAACATTTCTGTTAGAATGTTTCCATGTAAAACTGTATCATGTTAACATTCTCATCATTATTTCACTTTACAGTCTGTGAACTGGATCCGATCAAAATCAATATATTCAAAACATAAAGTAGATTATTAATGTATTTCTAAACAAATGTCTTTAAATTTGTAAATTCAAAATTGATTCAGGAAACATTCGATACCCAGCCCTAGTACGTACACGTATGTATGTGTGTATGTATGTGTGTGTATTACTATATGTAATCAGTATAACATGGTTGTTTCCAGGATGAAGCCAAACAAACAATAGATTGTGTTTTCTGATGCTGCCAGTCTTTCCTGTAGCTTATATGGAGCATGGGAGGGGATGCATCATGATTTGCTGTCAGAACCTCACGTGCACACTCACACACTCCTTCATTATCCCTCTGCTGAGCATCAGTACTACAGAGTCAAATGCAGATGATCCGGCTGAATGTCATCTGAAAGTCCAGCTCCAACAACTGGCCGTTTTCCCGCCTCATCCCTGCTGGGAACGATCATCAGCAGGTGCAGTTCCTGTTGAGATCCAAACGAGGAAGAAAATCTCATCAATTTGATGTAAATGTAGCTGGAGGAAGGCGTGACGGCTGGAAAGGTTGTGCAGCTCAGCCTGTGATCAGAGTTAATCCTCAAATCAAATGGAAAGAGGAGGAGGTTATCTGAGCGGGTCTGCGGAAAGCCTGCGACCTGCTGGGGGAGACGTGGCCCCGCCTCCTGACGCCCGCGACCTGCTGGGGGAGACGTGGCCCCGCCTCCTGACGCCTGCGACCTGCTGGGGGAGACGTGGCCCCGCCTCCTGACGCAAACGCTCAGAAACCCAGAGCCGTGGTGGTCCTGTGCTGGTGTTTCATTGAAGTGCCTCTCATCACATGTCCATGACCCGACCTCTGTTAACAAACACCTGTCCTCTCTGTGGGAGGGGCATGCGTACCTGTGGGGGTTCTGAACCCTCCCAGCAGACGTCACTCCTGCCAGGTCCGCTTTGGGTTGCTGTTGAATCTGTTGTGAATAAAGTTTTGTTTGTAGGCTCCACCCATGAACGTGCTCTTCACGTGGACGCCGCCGCCCGCCGTCTGTCAGAGGTGATGCATCGCTTCTGCACACGGACTGAAGGTCGCAGCTTTCTTATGGGATTCTGTGAAACTAAAAACTATCATTTCAACTTTGGAACACTGAAGGAGTAACTCTCAATAATTGTAAAAGTGACAAAGCCACCAAAGAGAGTCTGCAGAGAACAGTCCTGCAGACCGTGGAGGAGCTTCAAGATGAAAACATTATCAAAGGATTGTAGTTGGATTAGTCGTTGGGTCAGGAAATGTCTCTGAGCTGCAGAATAAAGCAGATTTTATGTAAAAACTTACCTGACTCTGTCTGAACTTCTCCTGAACTCTTCTGGAACAATCTTGGATGAAGACCAAGAGCTTCACGTTCAAGGTCTGCTGCTGGTTCTGGTTAATGTCTCATTCTGTGGGGGTGGGGGTTGGGGTGGGGGTGGGGGTACAGGTAGCCTTTGTGTTTCAGTATCTGAGGACGCTTTCTGGAACCAAACTGTTCAACTGACAGTCCAGAAAATGCTTTGGCCCAGCAGCTCTGGTTCCTGTAGTTGGAACTGTGGACAGTAAAGACTCTCTTTACTAGTGGAGAAGTACTCTGTTTTATAGTAGGCCGTACTGTAGTAATCTGTAGTGTAGTAGTCTGTAGTAGATTATTCTGTAGTAGATTATTCCGTAGTAGATTATTCTATAGTAGATTATTCTGTAGTAGATTATTCTGTAGTAGATTATTCTATAGTAGATTATTCTGTAGTAGATCATTCCGCAGTAGATTATTCTATAGTAGATCATTCCGTAGTAGATTATTCCGCAGTGACCCCGTAGACGTTCTCTACTCCACAGAGAACGTTTCCTCTTCCAGACCAGCAGAATATGAAACCTGTGGAGGATTTTCTCCCTGGAGTTTGATTAATTAAATACAGAGAAACTCTCATATTTCTCTTAGTTTCTGACGTTCTGCTCTGGTGACCTAAGGTAGATCAGCACAGACCCTCCAGAAGCTTCTTCCTGAGCCTCACATCGCTTCAGCTTCAGCTGGGATTCAGCTGTCAGCAAACAGAGCTGCAGTTCCTCTCAAACCTCCTCTCCTTTGAGCAGCAGCGCCGCTCGCACTGAGCGCCGCTGCTGCTCGGAAAACAAAGTGGGTGTTTGTTGAATGTACCCATCAGGTTTTTTCTAAAAGTTTTCCTGCAAACAAAACCCTGTGACAGAGTTCTGAGAGACCCAAACTATTGAGCAAACACAAGTTCAGCTGGAAGAAGTCATGAATTTAGATGAACCAGAACCTGCAGCTCCTTCAATGGAGTCAGAGGTTCAGCTGCTCTGCTGTCCTCAGTCAGCTTCATGACCGTCTCCACCCACCTCCACCAAACTGTCAGCAGGATTTATCTCCTGGAAACATCAGTGAAGATGATATGATTGTTTACACAGACATGGTTGAACCACAGTGAACTGACCTCAGTCACAGTTCATGAAGTGAACGTGTTCACGTGTTCATCAAACACACGGACCTTCTTAACTACCAGGTTCATGCCTTCCATCTGTGAACTGAAACCATAGACACGTTATCACTGGATGAGGCTGGTGGGACGAGAATAGAATAGAATAGAATAGAATAGAATAGAATAGAATAGAATAGAATAGAATAGAATAGAATAGAATAGATAAGTTTATTAATCCAATAGGGGCATTTCAGTTAAACCATCTCTCCAGCAAGAACAGATAAAAACATGACAAAACAAAACACCACAAAACAGTGCATACAACTGGAAGTGAAGTAGTTTATTATTATTAAAAGATAATTGTGAGACAGGTTCTACTCTAAGCTCGAGTGTAGCCACTCTGATTTACAAGCTCTATAGCACTATGGATTAAAGATGTTCTTGTTTGTTTTCCTCTCTGGACCAATGAAACGACGGCCAGACAGAAACTGAGGATCTTAGAGTCAAACGTGGTAGAACCGTTGTGCAGCTTTGATGGAGCTGTGACTGAAAATACACTCAGCAGCTTGTTTCTGAGCCGTGGTTGAACCCCCCCCCTCGCTGACACCCCACAGCAGCTTGTTTCTGAGCCGTGGTTGAACACCCCCCCCTCGCTGACACCCCACAGCAGATGAAAAGCAGAGTCCCTTCCTCTGACTTCGACCTCAAACACTTTTGCTTTGGAGCTCTTGAAACGCTGGAGCGTGGAAGCCTTCGCCAAAACAGACGGGGGGGGGGGGGGGGGGGGGCAGACACTGACAACAATGGGCAGAAATACAAAGGGAGGCAGTAAAGGGGGGGGGGGCTCAGAGGGCCTTCCTCACAAAGGCTGAGATGAAACAATGGCTCCCCGGTGGAATCATCAGTAAACACAGACGCACCTGAGGAAGGTAGAAAGCACCGGGGGGGGGGCGCTGCCGGGGTGGGGGGCACCTAGCTTCAGCCGTCCCCATGAGCTTCAGAGGCTCTGCTTCCTCCATGATAATGACCGGCCCGCCGGGCGCCGTCACGCTCCTCTGAACGCACGCCGATGGACTCTGACGGACCGTCTGCAGCCGGGACACCCAGCCACACCCAACCTGTCTGCGGGGGTGCCGAGCCTCTGGGTCAGAACGGGCCGGCGGGTCAGGAAACCAGAGGAACCTCTGAATGTTCTCTACAGCAGCTGACTTCAATGGAGCTGCTGGCAGGCTTCAAAGCAGCACGCAGACCCCCACCCCCCACCACCACCCCCACCAGTCAACAGGAAGTGACTGGTGGGGGGGGGGTGCTCTTTGAGGATTAGACCTTTGATCAGCAGATCTTAATTACTGGATAGAACTGATGGAGTCCTCCTGGAGGTTTAGCAGCATCCAGACGAGGAGACGGACGGCGGCCACGCCCCCTCTGTGACATCACTGGTGTCCTGATGACACGTCTGTTCTTAGATCAGGATGACGGAGGACAAACCGTTTTACCTTAGTCTGTCCTGGTTTTTCTCCCTCATCTGTGAGAAACCTCTGAAGATCTCTGAGAAGAACTTAAATCCAGTCTGGACCTGAACCTGACGAGTGCATCAAGTGTTAGAGTTTTCCAGTGGATGAAGACCTGAAGTCTTTGTGGACCCACTGTGGGTCAAACAGAGTCCAGAACTGGACTCTTTATCGTCTGTTTTTCATGGACTTCTCCATGTTTGGTGCAGTGTGGTTCATTCCAGGTGCATCATCTGCGCTCCTGACCTGATCAGTGGACCTCACCTCTGCCCCCCCCCCCACCCCCCCCCCCCAGCTGTCCCATGAGGAGGTCCAACAGTTCCTTCTTTTTCATTTATTCTTTAAGGAGTTTGTCCTCACACAGAAGAACTGGTTTAGTTTGGGTTAGTCTAGTCTAGTCTAGTCTAGTCTAGTCTGGTCTAGTCTAGTCTGGTCTAGTCTAGTCTAGTCTGGTCTAATCTAGTCTAGTGTAGTAACAGCTTCTGTTTGTATGTTTGACTGATGTGATGTCTGGACAGGTCCCGCTGTCATTCTTCTGTGTTTTGAAGTTCCACCTTAAGCAGCTGAAACTCAAATGTTGTTTTCAGAGGAAAAGAGTCTTGATTGTTTTTTTCTGTAATGAGGTTCTTGCTCCGCTGTGATGTGGGGGCCGTCATGACCGACACCCCCCCATGCAGAGAACAGAGTTCCTCTCCATCTTCTGGAGTCCTGCAGAGCTGTGGTATCCATGGAAACAACAGAAAACTTCTGGATCCGGACTCGGACCTGCAGATCACACCAGAGTCTCTCTGACCGGACATCCACATTCATGTTTCCTCTTTAATTATTCTGGTTTGGATCAGGAGACGCGAGCTTCCATCAGATGAAAGTCCTGATCCACAGCTGGGTTCCTCTCTGAGGAGCATTCCTCCATCCTGGCTGCATCCTGACTCTGTTCCTCCCATTATTGCTGGTTTGACATCTCTCCACAGTTTTCATGGAATTCTGCTGCAGCTGTCGCTGGATTTTGACGCGGCGTGCAGAGGTAGGCAGCGAGGCCGACAGCAGCGAGGCCGACAGCAGCGTGGCCGACAGCAGGAAGAGGCTCCGGTCCGTGGGAGGAGAAGCTGCAGCTCTGCTGAGCGTGACTGTAATAAAGCTCTGGATGGGAACAGGTGCTGCAGCAGAGCAGGTAGGTGGACGTGATGGAGCCCAGACTCATTACTCCACCAGAGCTGCAGGTCCAGACCTACACTCTGAACCGTCAGCTTGAGTCATGTGACCTCTGACCTCTAATCCTGTGGTGGTCCTGAGTTGTCTCCAGGTGTTTCTGTCATTTCCTGAATCTGAATCATCTGCAGAGTCTGGATTGATTCTGATTGTCTTCACTGACAGCCTTTAGACTCCGCCTGCTGGGGGGGGGCTACTCAGTTTAACCCCCCAACAAAGACACAGAGGGATAACTGCCAGAGGTAGGGTGTTAAGGAGACACAGGGTGATGATGCAAGACCCTCTAATGACAGCTGAACCCCCCCACCCCCACCCCCGCCTCCTCTGTTCTCCTCCCTCAAAGTAGATAGATATATAGAGATAGAGCTTCAGTGTTTCCTGCTCAGTGCAACACTCAACCTTTAAATCAACCATTAAAAATAAAACTTACTAAAATAATAATTATTACATAGAAATACATGAGAGGTGAAGGTAAGTCAAACACATTTGGAGGTTGAGGTAGTTCGTCTGTCACCAGATGCACAGGAGAGCCTGAAGGTCAGAAGAGCAGAGTCATCAGATCCTCAGTCCAAGCTCGGGGGATGTGTTCCTACGTAGAAGAACTGGTGGAGCAGATGAACCTGGACCTGTGCAGGACCAAAGGTGTCACCAGAATGACTCGAAGGCTCTCTGCAGTCGTATGGAGGCTGAATATCCACAGGAGGGTGAAGAAGCACGAAGAGCATGAGATGGAGGCTCCAGAAACCTCAAACTCATCAAGAGGAAAACCGGACAGAAAAAACTCCAGAGGGGGGGGGGGCAGGAGAATCCTTAAACAGGTCCAGAGAAGGGTCAGAACCATGAAACTACAGGACATACGTGAACCACGGCTGGAGCGGGAACCGATTCAACGACTGGAAGGACGTGAAAGTGAGGATGTGAGTGTGAAGAGCATCTGGAGAACAAGGAGAACTTCAGGAGAACTTCACCAACACAGGTGGAGGAAGGAAGGGGGTGCACTTCATGAACGCTGCAGGACTACATTTCAACATGCAAAACTTTATTTAAACCAACAAACAGACGACAGTGCTGTGAAAAAATATGATCTACTGTTAACAGAAACTTCAGAATCTGTTACTAAACTTTATTCAACCTGATGGTAAAAACAGAATCAATCACACAATAACTCTAGGAAATGATTTTCAACTGAATCGTTTTTATCTTCATTTCATGTCAAGAGTCAGACAGAAAAACACATCCATGTTGTGGAGAACCCGTCTGTGCAGACCATGATCTGCATCTAAACATGCATCAGAACACGTATATGCTATCTAGGTGCAAGCAGCAGCTGCATCTAAACATGCATCAGAACACGTATGTTTAGGTGCAGCGGCTGCATCTAAACATGCATCAGAACACGTATGTTTAGGTGCAGCACATGCATCAGAACACGTATGTTTAGGTGCAGCACATGCATCAGAACATGTATGTTTAGATGCAGCGTCTGCATCTAAACATGCATCAGAACACGTATGTTTAGGTGCAGCGGCTGCATCTAAACATGCATCAGAACAAGTTATCGTATGTTTAGGTGCAGCGGCTGCATCTAAACATGCATCAGAACACGTATGTTTAGGTGCAGCGTCTGCATCTAAACATGCACCAGAACACGTATGTTTAGGTGCAGCGTCTGCCTGCATTCATGTTTACGTCATTATTCAGATGAATTCTCTCATCAGTAAAACAGACTGAATTCAGAACAATGCAGAGGAGATGCTTTAGTGAATCTGGTGGAGCACACACTCACACTGCTGTGGGGGGGGGGGGGGGGAGGTCGGCTGGGGGGGGGGGAGCTGCATCACTTCACACCCGTGTCACCTTCCTTCCTCTAAAGTGAGCAGCTGTTACATCAGCCTTGAATCACATTCTGACTGAGTTCCAGTAAACACTCCAACATCATTTCATCTTCTTCATAAACATGTTTGCTTCAGTCTCTGCATCATTTTGGTTTATAATCAGCTGTTTTATGCCCCCCCCTTTAATTCACTCTTGAGTTTCTGCAGAGACGAGGACATGTTGGGAAAAGTCTTCAGGTAAAGAGGAAACGATCAAATCCTCCTGCAGACTGCTGTGTTCCAGCGTTTAGACACGTCCCGTGGGTTCTACGTCACACTGGTAGAAAAAGAGTCAGAGAGCCGCCGTAGCCCCGCCCCCCTCGAAGCCTCAGAGCCGTCTATCAGTGTGGGGGGGGGCAGACAGAAGTCCGTCTCCTCCGTTCACGTCTCGTCGGGGTTCCGAGGAAAGACCCGGCCCAGGAGGAGGAGGAGGTCAGTCCTCTTCATCCACGTAGGTGGAGGGAAACCAGCCCACCTGGACACAGACAGTTAGTTCAGGGATGAAGCCACGCCCCCCACACCTGAGGAGGGTCGCAGCTCTGCAGCAAATCAAAACATTCATAAAGAACGAGCTGACATGTGATGTCATCAGAGCGAGACGGCGTTCCCTCTGAGGCGGTTCAACCCCCCCCCCCACCCCACCCCCCGCAGAAGGAAGTGGATCTTCTACCCGGCCGTCCACTTCTCCCTTCCACCAGCCGTTGGACATCTTGCTGTAGATCCTGATGACGTCTCCCTGGAGCAGAGAGAGCTCGCGGGTGTCTCTGGAGCTGAAGTCGTACCGCGCCACGGCCACGCCCAACCCTGGGGGAGAAGACTGACACAGACGGGCCGCCGTCAGCAGGACTCTCACTTCTGATCCAAACAGTTGAGATCTTCATGTCTTCTGACCACCAGACATGTTCAGAGTAAACTCGATCAGTCCTGTGAACCTCAGCGTTCTGGTTCTGGTTCTGGTTTCTAGACAGAAAGAGTCCTGAAGAACCCAAACTCCAGCTATCCAGAAGAACAAACAGGAAGTTCTCTGACATCACTGGCTGAACCGATGCATCGTTGAGTGACGGCTGCTCTGCAGCTGCAGAACGTCAGATGAAAAGCAAAGAGGAGAAACAGCAGCTGTACTGACCAGAAGGGCGAGAAGGTAGGAGGAACGAAGCTGCAGCCTCCAGGAGGAACCGGAGAGAAAACTGGAACGAGAGGGGAGGGGGGGGGTGAGGGTGAGGGGGGGGGGGGGGAGGTGAGGGGTGGAGGTGAGGGGCATTTGTTATTGAGGTCAGAGTAAAGAGGGGAAACGATAGTTTGACACAAAGATTTTATGGAGAAAAAGAAAGAAAAAGAAGAAAAGTGACAGCAGAGTTCTGTGAGAGGTTCTTCTAGATTACAGATATCTCCTCTAGATTACAGTAATCTCCTCTAGATTACAGTAATCTCCTATAGATTACAGTAATCTCCTCTAGATTACAGTAATCTCCTCTAGATTACAGTAATCTCCTCTAGATTACAGAAATCTCCTCTAGATTACAGTAATCTCCTATAGATTACAGTAATCTCCTATAGATTACAGTAATCTCCTATAGATTACAGTAATCTTCAATTCCTGTTGATTACAGTAATCTCATATTCCTAGAGATTAAAGTAATCTCCTGTAGATTACAGTTATCTTTGGTTCCTGTAGATTGCAGTAATATCCTCTAGATTACAGTAATCTCCTGTAGATTACAGTAATCTTCGGTTCGTCTAGATTACAGTTATCTTTGGTTCCTGTAGATTGCAGTAATCTCCTCTAGATTACAGTAATCTCCTATAGATTACAGTTATCTTCGGTTCCTGTAGATTGCAGTAATCTCCTCTAGATTACAGTAATCTCCTGTAGATTACAGTAATCTTCGGTTCGTCTAGATTACAGTTATCTTTGGTTCCTGTAGATTGCAGTAATCTCCTCTAGATTACAGTAATCTCCTATAGATTACAGTTATCTTCGGTTCCTGTAGATTACAGTAATCTTTGGTTCTTGTTGATTACAGTAATCTCATATTCCTGTAGATTACAGTAATCTCCTCTAGATTGCAGTAATCTCCTGTAGATTACAGTAATCTCCTGTAGATTACAGTAATCTCCTCTAGATTGCAGTAATCTCCTGTAGATTACAGTATCTGTAGATTACTGCTGTGCTGTCCGATCAGCCGGATCAGGACGGATTTACAGATCCTGAGCATGTAAGGACAGCCTCACCACTAACTACCTCCTCCGTGCTCTCTCCCTGCAGAGATGTGAACTCTCCTCCCTTCAGTTGGTTGAACTCCAGCAGCAGAAGCAGAAGATGATCCTGAGATGATCCTGATCCTGATCCTCTCTCTCCCTGGTTTGTGTGGCTTGTTTGTGGTGGTGTGCGATTGTTGTGGCTTCCTTGGATCGTTGACACGTCTGCGTCCTCAGAGGAGACAGCGCAGACACATCTGGGGTGGACGGATGTATCCCAGCATGCACTGGGACAACAGTGGGCTGTCAGCCGATGAGTGAATGGCAGCAAAGCTGCTTTGAAGCGGGAAACGGAGGGAATTCTGCATCCGAGCAGACACAAAGAGCGTCTTGGCTTTGTTCCCGCCTTCACGCCGCCTCCGCGGCGCCGGATCGCACGTACGTCTCTTTCAGCTGACACGCTTTGCATCTGCTTTCAGAGCAGACTGAAAACTTTTGTGAGTGTTGTGGAGGGAGGACGAGGGGGCCTCAGCCGGCCGGAGGGGCTCCCCCAGGAGCGGGACTTTTCCTTCCTCTCCTCGGTTTTCACCTGTCAGGAAAATTGTGAAGCCATCTCGGAGCGGAGCGGACTCCCGGCGCTCGCCTCGGCGCCTAGAGCCTGATGGGAGCGGGCTCCAACACCTCCTGTCTCTGCACCTCCTCCTCAGAGTCACGAGGAGTCCTGTCCTCCTCCAGTCATTCCTGTTTCAAGGTTTGAGCGTCAGGATGAAGCTCGGTGATTCTTTGAACACCTGCAGCTCCAAACCATTCTTCACTTCTGTTTCATCTCAAACTAGAAACAGCTCCTCTATCCTTCAGGTGTGGCACGCTGCACCACAGCCTGATCTAAGCATCAGCAACTGTAAGGCAGAAGGGGGCGTGTCCTCACCAGTGGGGATGGCCCTGGGCAGGTTTGGGTTGGCCGGTTCCCGGTAGGGGACCTGCAGGGTGGTGTCCAGGCTGCTGAAGCCCTCCTTCAGAGAATGCTGCTGGTAGTAATCCACCAGATCCTGCAGGATCAGACAAACATTCACATGTTGGAGGAGGACGGACCGGAGGAGAGGGACAGTTTGGTCTGCTGGACGTTTTAGACACAAGCTGTTCAGCTATAGATAGATCACTGAAATGAAATAGATCACTGACATAGAATAGATCACTGAGATAGATCACTAGAATAAAATAGATTACTGAGAGAGAAGAGATTACTGAGACAAAATGCCATTATGGACATGGAAGGAGGCACAGGCCCAGGTACTGGTACGGGTACAGGTACAGGTACAGGTAAGGGTACAGGTACAGGTACGGGTACGGGTACGGGTACAGGTACGGGTACAGGTACGGGTACAGGTACGGGTACAAGTACGGGTACGGGTACGGGTACAGGTACGGGTACAAGTACGGGTATGGGTACAGGTACGGGTACAGGTACAGGTACGGGTACAGGTACGGGTATGGGTACAGGTACAGGTATGGGTACAGGTATGGGTACAGGTACTGGTACAGGTACAGGTACGGGTACAGGTACGGGTACAGGTACGGGTACAGGTACGGGTATGGGTACAGGTACAGGTATGGGTACAGGTATGGGTACAGGTACTGGTACAGGTACAGGTACGGGTACAGGTACGGGTACAGGTACGGGTACAGGTACGGGTACAGGTACGGGTACAGGTACGGGTACAAGTACGGGTACGGGTACAGGTACGGGTACAAGTACGGGTATGGGTACAGGTACGGGTACAGGTACGGGTACAGGTACGGGTACAGGTACGGGTATGGGTACAGGTACAGGTATGGGTACAGGTATGGGTACAGGTACTGGTACAGGTACAGGTACGGGTACAGGTACGGGTATGGGTACAGGTACTGGTACGGGTACAGGTACGGGTACAGGTACGGGTACGGGTACAGGTACGGGTACGGGTATGGGTACAGGTACGGGTATGGGTACAGGTACAGGTACAGGTACGGGTACAGGTACGGGTATGGGTACAGGTACAGGTATGGGTACAGGTACAGGTATGGGTACAGGTACTGGTACAGGTACAGGTACGGGTACAGGTACGGGTACAGGTACGGGTACAGGTACGGGTATGGGTACAGGTACAGGTACGGGTACAGGTACGGGTATGGGTACAGGTACAGGTATGGGTACAGGTACGGGTATGGGTACAGGTACTGGTACGGGTACAGGTACGGGTACGGGTACGGGTACGGGTACAGGTACGGGTACGGGTATGGGTACTGGTACGGGTATGGGTACAGGTACTGGTACGGGTACAGGTACGGGTACAGGTACAGGTACGGGTACAGGTACGGGTACGGGTACAGGTACTGGTACGGGTACAGGTACGGGTACAGGTACGGGTACGGGTATGGGTACAGGTACTGGTACGGGTACAGGTACGGGTATGGGTACAGGTACTGGTACGGGTACAGGTACAGGTACGGGTACAGGTACAGGTACAGGTACTGGTACGGGTACGGTTACGGGTACAGGTACGGGTACGGGTACAGGTACGGGTACGGGTACAGGTACTGGTACGGGTACGGGTACAGGTACGGGTACAGGTACGGGTACGGGTACAGGTACAGGCCCAGGTGCAGCTCCATTATAAACGAGCTTCATCCTGTTCATCTGGATTTCGGGTTTGTCCACAGCCGTAACCGCAGAACCTTTGGCTCCACAGACACCCTCGCTGTGGGGCATCTGCTGCCACCCAGCTACCCTTAGGGCTGGCGCCGGTAACATAAGCTTTGGAGAAAGTGGGTGTTGGCGTTAGCCTGGGGGCGGAGCCGTCAGAGCAGATTCTTCCCGGAAGGGGCGGTTCTCACTCTGTGACATCATCATGTAACAACCTGCTCATTTTCATGGGTATGGGAGGGGCTGCAGGTTTGATGGAAGAACGGATCAAAGTAGACTTCTGGGTTCTTTATAGAGAGGAATGAACAGGAGAAGACACTTGAAGTTTTTCAAGGTTTGACCCCTTTAAGGAAGCTCCGCCTCCATCCTGAGGCAGGAACTTTCCAGAACTACCACTAGAACATTTTACCGTCCTGCTCTAATGAACGCAGACTTCTGGTCTGACAGAACCAAACCGTCTGGTGAGGTTCTGTCAGAGAGAACGATGAGGAAGTTCATGGAGAGCAGCAGACCCGTCAGTCTGTACCTGCACCGTCTTGAAGAGCCGGCTCTCTGCGATGTAGAAACTTCCGTCTTTGGTCAGAATCTTGATGTGCTTCACTTTATCGCTGAACCTGAGGAAGAGGAGGATGACATGAACTTCTGAGGAAGAACCAGGATTGTCAGTCTGGACCACAGAGACCAGATGAGCTGAGCTCCGAGTGGATGATGATGTCAGGAAGACCTCCACAGTCATAAATGACATTATTTGAGTTGGGTTTTTAGAAAAATAGATATTTTATGGAGAGTAAAACTGGAAAGTTCTTTAATGATGAAGTTATTCTGGAATAATATTTCTGTCTGTTTTTATTCATAATTCTGTTAAAAAATGTTCTGGATTTTGGCTCCTGGTGGCTTGTACAGCGCCCTCGACCTTCCTGGAAGGCCCACAGCGCTTCAGCCGCACTCATCCACACTCTGCTGAACACTGGCACCAAACTGCCACCAGGGGCAGTGTGGGCTTCAGTGTCCTGCCCAAGGACACCTCGACACATGGGCGGGAATCGAACCGATCAGGAGTCGACTGCCCTCCCGCTGCACCACAGCCGCCCCCAGATGCATATTTCTGAGTGAAGTCATGTGACGTCGGTGATGAGTCACAGACACGAGTTTGTTAAATAAACAGATTTACAAGCAGCTGATCTGATTTATGCTTCAAACGGTGAATCTGTGCTGTTGGAGAAGCTGCAGCTTCACTGAAACATTATCACGTCAGAGACACACGCATGCGCACACGCACACGCACACGCCCCCCCCACACACGCAGTGTTTGAGGTCAGGAGGTGATTAGCTGCGACTCTCTCTCTTATCTCTATCTAGATTAGGATCTTAAGCACTGAGACTCAATTAGAACTGGAGGACATCAAACAGCCAATGAGAGGCGGGGAAGGGCGGGGCCACCGGAGGAAGCACGGCGGGTCGCTGGGACCCGCTCCAGACTGAGGATTCGGGTCAGAACCAGCAGTTCTGATGTTCACCAATGATGTTTGAGTGAAGGTCAGCTTCAGCTCAAACCCAAACGTAGACATACACATCATAGAGCTGCAGTGGTGATCACTGTGCAGGAGTGAAGGTCCACAGACTCACTTGATGCTGACGGCGTACTCGTTACACTCCTTACTGCGGTGCCGGATCAGGTAGGTCCCGTTGTCCCGCTGGAGCAGCTCCACCTCCGCCTGGTACCTCTCCAGAGGGCCTGCGAACCTGAACCGTCCCGTGAACGGCGCCGCGTTAAAACCATCACGCACCTGAACGCGGAGGACCGCCCCCCCGCCGTACTTACCACGGCTGACCGGAGTAGTCCACGGGTTTGGGAACCTGGAATCAGAGCAAACGTTCAGATCTTCTATGACGGAGTCTGAAGACAGAGAAGTGGAGATGGAGAAGACTCACGCACGGACACGGCCTCACCGCCGCGCTGGGGAAGAAGCCCGACTGCCTCGAGGTCACGAGTCTGCCCTGCAGGGAACAGCTGTTAGGGGGCGGACCTGACCGGGAGACCCCGCCCCCTCCCTCACTGCTGTTCCTCACTGCTCTTCATCACTGCTCTTCCTCACTGCTCCTCTTCATCACTGCTGTTCCTCACTGCTCTTCATCACTCCTCTTCCTCACTGCTCCTCTTCATCACTGCTGTTCCTCACTGCTCTTCATCACTGCTCTTCCTCACTGTTCCTCTTCATCACTGCTCCTCTTCCTCACTGCTCCTCTTCATCACTTCTCCTCTTCCTCACCATATTCCCTCTTCCTCTTCCTCCCCCCATGATGTCTCCAACTGTTTGATTGATGTGCTTTAACACTAATTGAGTGATCTTTTTCTTCTCTTTGAATTCCCAAACGGCGGCGCCGCTGCAGGCCGACGGCGGCGCCGCCGTCATGCAGACACGGCGAGGTCAGAGCAGCGCTCTGCAGCTCCACCTCAGGACAGACTCAAACTGGAGTCTATTTCCTGACCGTAAGTCCTTCTGTGGATCAATCAGAGTTTGAGAGTCGGCTGATGGCGAGCCCTGCCCCCCCCCCCCCCCCTCCTCTATTAGACTATGAAAAGCTTTTAATTCAATTGTAAACAGATCTTGGCCCATCGCTGTGATTTATTCGGAGTAATAACATTTGATGGGAGGTTTTCATTATTTGTTCTGCTCTGGATGAGCGAATGATGAAGATGAAACTCATGACTCTATTGGCATAAACAGGCAGGATCACTGCATCCAATGAGATTACAGTGATTGATCGGATTGTTCTGCCAGGGGATGGAGGGTAACGGGGGAGGCCAATCCTCCGTGTCCTGTAACTCCATCCTCCGGCGCCACCGGAGAGGAAACCTTCCCGGGAGTTCTTCTTCAGGTTTATGAAGCTGGGAGTCGACAAACTGCTTCTAATAGGACAAACATCAAATAACTCACAACTTTCTGGTAACCTTTGATGTCATTAGTGAGGACTTTCCAGCTCATCGCCGCCTTCAGCAACATCAGGAGTTTGGAGGCGTCCAAACGGATGATCCTGAGGTCTGAATCATGACAGAAAGATCTGCCCCACCTTCACCTGATCAGCTGATCCACCTGCAGTTTGTGTGATTTACTGACATCTAGTGGTGTGATGGAGCGATTACTATCAAACTTTTTCCTTTCTGGTCACTGAAACTCCTCCCATCATAGAGACCTGGTTTCAGGTCTGCAGACATCACTGCTGCAGAAACTGCTGCTAATTTCTCTCACTGAGCAGAGCAGCTGCTGATGCGCCGTTACCATGCCAACACGTCTCTCGCCTGACATTTGCTCTCTTACAGGAAGCGGCGCCCCCCCCACGCCGCGCCGTGTCACCACAGAGACGAACACAAAGCTCACCTGCCACCAGGAGCTGTGCACGTCTGCAAAGATCAGCTCCATGACGTCCCCCGCATGGAGGCTCAGGGGGGGCCCGCACTGCGGACAGGGGACGCCGCTGTAGTCTCTGATGGCCACCATGCGAGGCAGACCTGGAACACACGACCGTTCAGTAACAGTGTTAGGCTTCCAGCCGAATGAAACCACTGAAGATGATGAACAAACGCTGAGAAGAGAGAAGAAGTCTTCTCTGATGTCAGGGCTCATGGAACAGATTTAAGGACTTCTGACCCGTCAGAACGAGCTCTGTGCTCCGCTCGACCCACATCCCTGCCTTAAAGACAACCAGGTCTGGATTCTTGAGGGATAAAATCAGGACGCTTCATTTTGGAAAGATTGACAGGAAACAGTAGAGGAGAAGGTTTCTCAGAAGAATGTGAACTCATCTCCTCCTGCAGGTCGAGGCCAGAGGCTGCAGAAGGAGGAACTGGGAGGAGTTATGAGGTGTGGGAGGAGTTATGAGGTGTGGGAGGAGTTCAGAAGTGTGGGAGGAGTTATGAGGTGTGGGAGGAGTTCAGAAGTGTGGGAGGAGTTATGAGGTGTGGGAGGAGTTATGAGGTGTGGAGGAGTTATGAGGTGTGGGAGGAATTATGAGGTGTGGGAGGAGTTATGAGGTGTGGGAGGAGTTATGAGGTGTGGGAGGAGTTCAGAAGTGTGGGAGGAGTTATGAGGTGTGGGAGGAGTTATGAGGTGTGGAGGAGTTATGAGGTGTGGGAGGAATTATGAGGTGTGGGAGGAGTTATGAGGTGTGGGAGGAGTTATGAGGTGTGGGAGGAGTTATGAGGTGTGGGAGGGGTTATGAGGTGTGGGAGGAGTTATGAGGTGTGGGAGGGGTTATGAGGTGTGGGAGGAGTTATGAGGTGTGGGAGGAGTTATGAGGTGTGGGAGGGGTTATGAGGTGTGGGAGGAGTTATGAGGTGTGGGAGAGTTATGAGGTGTGGGAGGGGTTATGAGGTGTGGGAGGAGTTATGAGGTGTGGGAGGGGTTATGAGGTGTGGGAGGAGTTATGAGGTGTGGGAGGAGTTATGAGGTGTGGGAGGGGTTATGAGGTGTGGGAGGAGTTATGAGGTGTGGGAGGGGTTATGAGGTGTGGGAGAGTTATGAGGTGTGGGAGGAGTTATGAGGTGTGGGAGGGGTTATGAGGTGTGGGAGAGTTATGAGGTGTGGGGGAGTTATGAGGTGTGGAGGAGTTATGAGGTGTGGGAGGGTTATGAGGTGTGGGAGAGTTATGAGGTGTGGGAGGAGTTATGAGGTGTGGGAGGAGGTATGAGGTGTGGGAGGAGTTATGAGGTGTGGGAGGAGGTATGAGGTGTGGGAGGAGTTATGAGGTGTGGGAGGAGTTATGAGGTGTGGGGGAGTTATGAGGTGTGGGAGGAGGTATGAGGTGTGGGGGAGGGGTTAGGGTTATGAGGTGTGGGAGGGGTTATGAGGTGTGGGAGGAGTTATGAGGTGTGGGAGGAGTTATAAGGTGTGGGAGGGGTTATGAGGTGTGGGAGGAGTTATGAGGTGTGGGAGAGTTATGAGGTGTGGGAAGAATTATGAGGTGTGGGAGGAGTTATGAGGTGTGGGAGGGGTTATGAGGTGTGGAGGAGTTATGAGGTGTGGGAGGAGTTATGAGGTGTGGGAGGAGTTATGAGGTGTGGGAGGAGTTCAGAAGTGTGGGAGGAGTTATGAGGTGTGGGAGGAGTTATGAGGTGTGGAGGAGTTATGAGGTGTGGAGGAGTTATGAGATGTGGAGGAGTTATGAGGTGTGGGAGGAGTTATGAGGTGTGGGAGGAGTTATGAGGTGTGGAGGAGTTATGAGGTGTGGGAGGAATTATGAGGTGTGGGAGGAGTTATGAGGTGTGGGAGGAGTTATGAGGTGTGGGAGGAGTTCAGAAGTGTGGGAGGAGTTATGAGGTGTGGGAGGAGTTATGAGGTGTGGGAGGAGTTATGAGGTGTGGGAGGAATTATGAGGTGTGGGAGGAGTTCAGAAGTGTGGGAGGAGTTATGAGGTGTGGGAGGAGTTATGAGGTGTGGGAGGAGTTATGAGGTGTGGGAGGAGTTATGAGGTGTGGGAGGGGTTATGAGGTGTGGGAGGAGTTATGAGGTGTGGGAGGGGTTATGAGGTGTGGGAGGAGTTATGAGGTGTGGGAGGAGTTATGAGGTGTGGGAGGGGTTATGAGGTGTGGGAGGAGTTATGAGGTGTGGGAGAGTTATGAGGTGTGGGAGGGGTTATGAGGTGTGGGAGGAGTTATGAGGTGTGGGAGAGTTATGAGGTGTGGGAGGAGTTATGAGGTGTGGGGGAGTTATGAGGTGTGGGAGGAGGTATGAGGTGTGGGAGGGGTTATGAGGTGTGGGAGGGGTTATGAGGTGTGGGAGGAGTTATGAGGTGTGGGAGGAGTTATAAGGTGTGGGAGGGGTTATGAGGTGTGGGAGGAGTTATGAGGTGTGGGAGGAGTTATGAGGTGTGGGAGGGGTTATGAGGTGTGGGAGGAGTTATGAGGTGTGGGAGGAGTTATGAGGTGTGGGAGGGGTTATGAGGTGTGGGAGGGGTTATGAGGTGTGGGAGGGGTTATGAGGTGTGGGAGGAGTTATGAGGTGTGGGAGGAGTTATGAGGTGTGGGAGGAGTTATGAGGTGTGGGAGGAGTTATGAGGTGTGGGAGGAGTTATGAGGTGTGGGAGGGGTTATGAGGTGTGGGAGGAGTTATGAGGTGTGGGAGGGGTTATGAGGTGTGGGAGGAGTTATGAGGTGTGGGAGGAGTTATGAGGTGTGGGAGGGGTTATGAGGTGTGGGAGGAGTTATGAGGTGTGGGAGAGTTATGAGGTGTGGGAGGGGTTATGAGGTGTGGGAGGAGTTATGAGGTGTGGGAGGGGTTATGAGGTGTGGGAGGAGTTATGAGGTGTGGGAGGAGTTATGAGGTGTGGGAGGGGTTATGAGGTGTGGGAGGAGTTATGAGGTGTGGGAGGGGTTATGAGGTGTGGGAGAGTTATGAGGTGTGGGAGGAGTTATGAGGTGTGGGAGGAGGTATGAGGTGTGGGAGGAGTTATGAGGTGTGGGAGGGGTTATGAGGTGTGGGAGGAGTTATGAGGTGTGGGAGGGTTATGAGGTGTGGGAGGAGTTATGAGGTGTGGGAGGAGTTATGAGGTGTGGGAGGAGGTATGAGATGTGGAGGAGTTATGAGGTGTGGGAGGGTTATGAGGTGTGGGAGGAGTTATGAGGTGTGGGAGGGGTTATGAGGTGTGGGAGGGGTTATGAGGTGTGGGAGGAGTTATGAGGTGTGGGAGGAGTTATGAGGTGTGGGAGAGTTATGAGGTGTGGGAGGAGTTATGAGGTGTGGGGGAGTTATGAGGTGTGGGAGGAGTTATGAGGTGTGGGGGAGTTATGAGGTGTGGGAGGGGTTATGAGGTGTGGGAGGGGTTATGAGGTTATGTGGTTATGAGGGGGTTGATGAGGTATGGATAGACGTATAGGTGTGTGAGGGAGGAGTTATGAGGGTGTGGGGAGGAGTTATTGAGGTGTGGGGGAAGGGAGATTATGTGGAGGTGTGGCAGGAGAGGAGTTATGAGGTGGGGAGGGGTTATGAGGTGTGGGAGGAGTTATGAGGTGTGGGAAGGAATTATGAGGTGTGGGAGGAGTGAGGAGTGAGGTGTGGGAGGAGTTATGAGGTGTGGGAGGAGGTATGAGGTGTGAAGGAGTTCAGAGGTGTGGGAGGAGTTCCAGTGTGTGTGGGAGGAGTCCTGGAGTGTGGGAGGAGTTCAGAGGTGTGGGAGGAGTCCCAGTGTGTGTGGGAGGAGTCCCGGAGTCAGGGAGGAGTTCTGGAGTGTGTAGGCGTGTCCTCATCAAGACCAGAAAGAAAGCAGAGTTTGATGCTGATGCTGCAGTTACTCTGCACGTCAATCCCCAAGACACTGACTGTATACTTAGAACTGGACTGAGTTGCCCCTCCCACCTAGTGATCCAAGCAGGAAGTACCTGAGAATCCCATAGACCTCTATAGAGAATAACATTCTGGTGGTGAAACTTTTCAACATGGGTTCTGTTCTGGAGCTAGAACCCATACTGACCTGCGTCTGCAGCTGCTGCCGGTTCCTGTGGATGAAAACACAAGAGAGCTGAGGAAACCGGACCGGTTCTGGTTCTGTTCACAGTCAGTCTGTCTTCTTCATCAGCTGAATGTTAGCAATCCTCCTTCATCATCCAGAAGATTCTCCTGTCTGAGTCGATTTTATTGTGAAAGTTCTAGTTTCGACGGTTCCACTTCCTCTGATCCGTCAGAGTTCTGATCTTTTCAGTCATTTCAGGATCCAGAACTCCTGCAGAACGTTCACTAAAGTCAGCAGTTTGAGGAGAACAGGAGCAGAAGGAGCTGCAGCTTCCTGAGCATGCTCTGAGGAATGTAGGAGGAGGTGCTGAGGAGGAGCAGCTGAGGAGGAGGTGTGGAAGAGGAGGTGTTGAAGAGGAGGTGTTGAGGAGAAGGTGTGGAAGAGGAGCACCTGAGGAGGAGCAGCTGAGGAGGAGGTGTGGAAGAGGAGGTGTTGAGGAGGAGGTGTGGAAGAGGAGGTGTTTAAGAGGAGGAGCTGAGGAGGAAGTGCTGAGGAGGAGGTGTGGAAGAGGAGGTGTTGAGGAGGAGGTGCTGAAGAGGAGCAGCAGAGGAGGAGGTGCTGAAGGCTCCAGTTCAGCTGAACAGAACCAGACAGGAGTTCTGTGGCGCCGTTCCCTCACACACAAAGCTCTGGAGGATGATGCAGTCTTAGGTAAGAGAGTCAGGGAGGTTTCTCTGAAGGAAGGAGAGAAATGAGAAGCTCAGGTGAAGATGATGATGGTAATTATCATGACGACACTCTGCTGCGGAGCTGCATGACTCATTCAGAGGAGCGAGCGCTCAAGGAAGCTGCAGCTAAAACTTTCCCATGGATGCAAGTTTTTCTGCCACTGAAGACATCCCATAATTTATAATGAGCAGTATGACAAGCTGAAGTCCTCTCAGTCTGACTTCTTTTATTTTGAAAGTTTGCCTCATTGCTATAAACCAAAATAACCTGGAGTTCTTCTTGTTTTGGAGCTGCTCAGAGGAGATTGATGGAACAAACATCTGGTCTGCAGCAGCTCAGAGTTCAGATCTGCTGACGGGGAGGTTAGGAAATACTCAATGACTTAAAAAATTAAAAACATTCTGAGAAAAAGAGGTTCAGAGTGAATGTTTGTGTCGTTTCATGTTGAGCAAGAAACAAGAAAAATGCCAGAAGTTCAAAATCCAAGTTCTGTGTAGATGAGAAAACCTGGGGCGTTTCAAGAAGCAGGTTCAACAAATTTAGAGTTGAAACCTGAACTTCGAGTCACTGGACTCAAAATTCCCGAACTTAGAGTTTTCGGTTTCAGAACAGCTGAAAATGTTTGATTCAATCAACTTGAAGTTGTTGGAACCAGAATCAGGGTGCGAGCGTCGACCATTAAAAGCCTGATCAGTGGAGCAAAGACAGCACGATTCACCATGGCAACGGGAACACACTTCCGAGTTTTGTGGCCACTTCCGGCGACGGAAATTGATAAATTCCTACAAGCATATGAAACTATAAGAAGGTTTTCAGCAAGAAAAGAAACCCAGCTGCAGCGATAAAACATCTGCAGAGTTAATGCATACGTCTACATTTGAATCATTTCAAATAACGAATAAATAATATCAGAAGGTTATTTTGTCACTTGTAAAGTAAGGAATGGTTCTTGATCTGTTAATAATTTAACCAGTCATCTCCGTATCGCATGAATGACCGTTTTCCTCAACCCCCACCCCCCACCCCACACCGCACCACATACACACACGGATATCACCGCACGCTAAAATGAAACACTGTAGCTGCCTGAGATATATTAAAATAAGCATTTATTTAAATGTAATTCTCAAGACTTAAAAAATTTTAGCTGATAAGTGGTTTTTTATTACATAAAAAAGATTTGTGCCGGGCTCGGGATTTGAACCTGGACGTCAGAAGCGGAGGCAGCGTTGCTGACAACTGAGCTAATAATTAGTGTGTGATATTGTTGTATACGAGTTCAAAGCCGTAGCAGTTTTTGAGATTCAATTATTTCGATTTTTAAGAGCTTCAAATGATGAAAATAAAACTCTTTATTTTTAATATCAAATCCCTGGAATAACTCACTATTTATAATGGTCGCTCAAATAAAAATGAATCGGGGAAACTGCATCAATCGACTCGTGTCCTCAAATCCTCTCCCCACATAAATAACATTTCTCTGGATTAATCCCGCCTCCTCTCTACATGATCCTCTATGAAATGAACATGTCATTTTGGTTTCTGCTGGTGGAAACGTGACGTCTCTAATGTGAATGTTCTCTAAATATTAATGAAGAACTCAGATTTGAACATCTTTCACTTTAAAAAGGGGCGGAGACCGCAGAGAACTCTAAGTTTCCTGAAGAAAACCTGCTCCAGACCAGGTTTCGTTCACAGACTCAGTTACCACAGTGATTGATTCTGAGTTCAGCTTAACCCGCTTCTTGAAACGGGCTTGGTTTAACCCACTTTCACGGGTTTGAGTTATCTCTCTTTCTGAAACCGAAAACTCTGAGTTCTGCTGAATTTGGAGTTCGCGAACTCAGAGTTCCAACAAAACCTGCTTCTTGAAACGGGCCCCTGAGTCCATGATTGTGTGCAGAGATGCATGAAACAGGACATGTGCAGCACGCATGCAGCCGTAAACATGATGCAACTCTAAACATGTAAACATGCAACCGTGAACATGTAAACATGAAGCTGTAAACATGCAGCTGTAAACATGTACACATGAAGCTGTAAACATGTAAACATGCAACTCTAAACATGTAAACATGCAACTCTAAACATGTAAACATGCAACCGTGAACATGTAAACATGAAGCTGTAAACATGCAGCTGTAAACATGTAAACATGAAGCTGTAAACATGTAAACATGCAGCCGTAAACATACAGCTGTAAACATGTAAACATGCAGCCGTAAACAAATGTAAACATACAGCTGTAAACATTTAAACATGCGGCTGTAAACATGTAAACATGATGCTGTAAACATGTAAACATGAAGCTGTAAACATGTAAACATGAAGCTGTAAACATGTAAACATGCAACTCTAAACATGTAAACATGCAACTCTAAACATGTAAACATGCAACCGTGAACATGTAAACATGAAGCTGTAAACATGCAGCTGTAAACATGTAAACATACAGCTGTAAACATGTAAACATGCAGCCGTAAACATGTAAACATACAGCTGTAAACATTTAAACATGCGGCTGTAAACATGTAAACATGATGCTGTAAACATGTAAACATGAAGCTGTAAACATGTAAACATGAAGCTGTAAACATGTAAACATGCAACTCTAAACATGTAAACATGCAACTCTAAACATGTAAACATGCAACCGTGAACATGTAAACATGAAGCTGTAAACATGCAGCTGTAAACATGTAAACATGAAGCTGTAAACATGTAAACATGCAGCCGTAAACATACAGCTGTAAACATGTAAACATGCAGCCGTAAACATGTAAACATACAGCTGTAAACATTTAAACATGCGGCTGTAAACATGTAAACATGATGCTGTAAACATGTAAACATGAAGCTGTAAACATGTAAACATGAAGCTGTAAACATGTAAACATGCAACTCTAAACATGTAAACATGCAACTCTAAACATGTAGACATGCAACCGTGAACATGTAAACATGAAGCTGTAAACATGCAGCTGTAAACATGTAAACATGCAGCTGTAAACATGTAAACATGCAGCTGTAAACATGTAAAGATGTGAAGATTTTCCTTTCATAATTTGTAGATTCTGAATTATTTGTTTGATCTTCGAGTTAGTTTAGTTATTAGTTTAGTAGTTTGTTGTTTTTCTCTTTTCTGGCAGTTTTTGCTTATTGAATGAAACTGTTACAAACATGAAGCTTCTGACTTCTCATCTTTAGAGAACACACTCCTGGATTCACTGGTTTGGTTGTAAAAAGAAAAGTGTTGGTTTAAGACAGATGTCTGCAACTTGAGGCTCTGTTTATTCCTCCATTGTGGCTCTTTGTGGTCATCAGAGTGACATCATCTTTCTCCATCTCTTGGAGTCTGCTCCCCTTCTCTCCTGACTCCATGTTCAGTCTCCATTCTGACAAGATTTTTGCCTCTTCTGCTGTTTATCACTTTTGTTTTAGGGATTTTGTCTTTCCTTGTTATGTTGAGCATTGATTGATTGATTGATTGATTGATTGATTGATTGATTGATTGATTGATTGATTGATTGATTGATTGATTGATTGATTGATTGACCTGGAGCTGAGCAGTCGACTCACCACTCTGCTGTGGTGAGTCTCAGTTCTATCCCACCAAAGTCATAATAATAGAGAATCTCATGTTTCTTGCATTTAAATTAAAGTAAATGTGCTGCAGCTGCAGGATCTGATTAAACACAGGAAGTGTTTTATTTTGAAAGGAACTTGCATGTGCTGCTGTCAAAAGTGAAAGAATTTGTGAAGATTTCAACACTATATGTCATAAATGAATGTCTTAATGACCTGAAATCATGAGTAAAGTGTATTTCTGTAACCCTCTGCTGAGTCTGGCTCCATCAGAACCTGGACCAGATGACTATATTGTTAAAGGTATCTGACTCCTGGTGTAAGATTATCATCATATCAGCAGTAAAATGACAAGTGAAGTTGAAAATAAAGAGTTGTGTGGATTCTGCATCATTTTAACCCTTCCGCTCTCCTTGGGGTCCAGATGGCTCCAACCACATATTGTTATGCGATTTCTTCCATGACAAATGTGGACGAAGTGGGACAGGTTTTTTACGTTGTCATGGACATTAGTGAAACTAGAAAATCAGTGAAAAAAAAAAGTTCAGCGCACTGTCCTGTGGTGTCCAGATGACCCCACTTTTAATGTAAACAAGCTAAGGAGAGCGGAAGGGTTAAAGCTCTGGTCCGTCTTTAGAAAAGCAGCAAATATGAAGAAGGTCAGACTTCTGATCATGAAAACCAGATTCTCCAGCATTCACAGCGTCTCTAACACCTGCAGCTCAGAGGAGAAGGAGGAGCTCTTACCTGAGGCCTCGGCTTGACGGGGTCTGTGGGAGCGTGAGGAGAAGACAACATGAGAGCGGGCTCACCTGCTCACACCTGAGCTGTCCTCTGCATGTAGAACCAGCTCAGACACTCACAGCCTCTCGAAAACACGGGCGTCGAGGGCGGAGCCTAAAGCCTGACCATCACCTGACCTTTACACAGCCGTCAGCGGCTGCAGGGAAAATGCGGTCTCACCTGTCCGTCCACAGACTCCCAGCCGACCCAAACACTCCTTATGAGCCCCCAGGCCACACCTGACGCACAGGTAACCCTGGTTGAAGAGGCCCCTGGACACAACAACATGACAAACACTGAGACCTTCAAAATTAAAGTCCCCAAGGACTGAGTGACAGGTCAAAGGTCAGGCCACACCAACAGCTGCAGGAGGTCCGACTCACCTGAGCAGGAGGTGACAGTAGCTGCAGGAGGTGATCCTCTCAAAGGAGTGCATCCTGAACTGGTGGCAGTTGTGGTTGGCCTTTTCCGGACGGATGTTGGAACTGAGAGAACAGAAACCAGAGAGAGTCTGTGGAGCTGGGTCTGCTCTCCTGAAGAAGAACCTCATGGAGGTTTCTCTGGTGCAGCAGTTCTGAGTTTAATGGAAACAGATCCTGCTTCTGTCTCACTGATCATCAATAATAGTGAGTGTTCTCACGTCCTTCTCTGCATCTGTGTGGTCAGACCCGGATCAGAGTTAGAGTTAGACATTTAGCCGGACAGACGTCAAGGGCTTAGCTCTGAGACCAGAACCACCAGCAGAGGAGCAGCAAACCCAGCAGAATGAACTCCAAAACCTCGTTTGAATGAAAGAAGACTGAACTACGACTTGATGGAACGTGACTGGAACAGTGTAAACATGCACCGTGTCACCGTGTCACGACACCTCAGATGGTGAACACAGCTGGAGAAAAGGTGAGATGGAGGGGGGGGGGCTGAACCATGACAGCATCTTAACCGCATGACGTGATCGCAGTTTTCCTGTTCAGAGAGTGGAGCAGCATTTCAGGGTTCTAAATCCACCTCTGTCAGCTCACACCGTCCTGAAACACGGTTCTCCAGGAGACACGGTTCTCCAGAAGACACGGTTCTCCTGAAGACACGGTTCTCCAGAAGACACGGTTCTCCTGAAGACACGGTTCTCCAGAAGACACGGTTCTCCTGAAGACACGGTTCTCCTGAAGACACGGTTCTCCAGAAGACACGGTTCTCCTGAAGACACGGTTCTCCTGAAGACACGGTTCTCCAGGAGAACCGGTTCTCCTGAAGACACGGTTCTCCTGAAGACACGGTTCTCCTGAAGACACGGTTCTTCAGGAGACACGGTTCTCCAGGAGACAAGGTTCTTCAGGAGACACGGTTCTCCAGGAGACACGGTTCTCCAGGAGACACGGTTCTCCAGGAGTCACGGTTCTCCAGAAGACACGGTTCTCCTGAAGACATGGTTCTCCAGAAGACACGGTTCTCCAGGAGTCACGGTTCTCCAGGAGACATGGTTCTCCAGGAGACATGGTTCTCCAGGAGAACCGGTTTTCCTGAAGACACGGTTCTCCTGAAGACACAGTTCTTCAGGAGACATGGTTCTCCAGAAGACATGGTTCTCCAGTGTCCAGCAGCTCGCTCACACAGCAGCTGGATGGTCTGAAGCTCACACTGTTGCAAAGCTTCCGTTCCTGCCTGAATCTGACTGATCTTCTCAGAGACGAGGAGCAGCTGATCGTTACCGGTTGAGGTCCAAACCTCCTCTGGAGATAGCTGCACACCAGCAAACACTGACGTCACGTCAGGCTCATGATTTGATGGATGTTCTCTTAGATTGAATAGTTGAGACAGAATGATTTTCATCAAATTCCTCAACAATCAAAGGTTTCAAAAGTTCAGCGTGTGATGGAACAGAGAAACATCCATAGACTCAGGATCTCTGCAGATGTTTGTTTCATGGATGACTGAAGGTTCATGTGCAGCAGGTCTGATCCCCGCAGAACCAGAACCAGAACCGGCCGCAGCATCAGTCCATGACGTCAGCGTGGAGCAGCGTCCGTCCTCCACATGATGGTTTGAGCCTTTTCCCAACACAGAGCCGTTATTTAGGGGCGTGGCCTCATCGTGTAGCACAAAAAGCCATCACAGATTATAGCTCTGAACCACATGAATGGGAGCTTTATTGTTCTGAGCCTGAAGCCTGAAGGTTCAGAGGTCAGCTGCTTCCACACAGGCGGGAACCAAACCGGCCGCTCCACCTCAGCACCGCAGCATGCGTCCGAGGTTTATCCAGGATGATGTCAGAGCGGTTGTTTCTTTGTCCTGAATGATGCAAACGTGACCTCCGAGCAGAAGCTTCACATCAGAGCCAGGGTTTCTGAGCTGAAGCCACTACGAAGCTTTCAGCAGCAGATCTGCATCAGCTGCTGCTGAAAGCTTCATTGCATCATCCTCATCTTCCTGCTGCTGCAGTGACAGCCATCAGGCCTTCTGCCAAAACACTGGAAACCTCTGAGGCGCAGGACCCAAACCGGGTCGGATGAGACTCAGACTGATGCAAATTCCTGTCATCACTGTGAGCTCGTGATGATGCAAATGAAATGAAAAATAATTGAACAGTTACAGATTATAGAGATAAGATTTCTGCAGAATGAAAAGATTCTGGATCCAATCAGCATCAGATACTCGTTATCAGCGCCTGACGAGCTGATGAACAATAATCCAACATTTAAACGTATTTCTATCTTTACTCCAGGATCAAAAGGATTTTTATCAGAAAAGTTGTTGAGCAGAAAGAATGATGTTCTCCTCAGATTGTGGTTTCAGCTCTTCCACACGTCAGATCCGACAGTTCCGTCCTTCACTCACATGGCCATCTCAAACTGCTCCAGCCACTTCTTCTTCAGCTCTCTGGTCTTGAAGAAGAGCTCGAAGCCGGTCTGCCCCTGCTGGTGGGTCACGTAGAAGCCATAGCACCACTGTGGAGGTCAGGACAGACGCAGGTGAGACGCAGGTGAGACGATGGTGAGACGCAGGAGAAACGCAGGTGAGACGCAGGTGAGATGCAGGTGAGACGCAGGTGAGACGCAGATGAAACGCAGGTGAGATGCAGGTGAGAAGCAGGTGAGACGCAGGTGAGACGCAGGTGAGACGCAGGTGAGACGCAGGAGAAACGCAAGTGAGATGAAGGGGAGACGCAGGTGAGACACAGGTGAGACACAGAAGAAACGCAGGTGAGACGCAGGGGAGACGCAGGGGAGACGCAGGTGAGACGCAGGTGAGATGCAGGTGAGACGCAGGTGAGACGCAGGGGAGACGGAGGTGAGATGCAGGTGAGACACAGGTGAGACGCAGGTGAGACGCAGGGGAGACGCAGGGGAGACGCAGGTGAGACGCAGGTGAGACGCAGGGGAGACGCAGGGGAGACGCAGGTGAGACGCAGGTGAGACGCAGGTGAGATGCAGGTGAGACGCAGGTGAGATGCAGGTGAGATGCAGGTGAGACGCAGGTGAGATGCAGGTGAGACGCAGGTGAGACGCAGGTGAGACGCAGGTGAGACACAGGTGAGACGCAGGTGAGACGCAGGTGAGACACAGGGGAGACGCAGGGGAGACGCAGGTGAGATGCAGGTGAGACGCAGGTGAGACGCAGGGGAGACGCAGGTGAGACGCAGGTGAGACGCAGGTGAGACGCAGGTGAGACGCAGGTGAGATGCAGGTGAGACGCAGGTGAGACGCAGGTGAGACGCAGGTGAGACGCAGGTGAGACGCAGGTGAGACGCAGGTGAGACGCAGGGGAGACGCAGGTGAGACGCAGGTGAGACGCAGGTGAGACGCAGGGGAGACGCAGGTGAGACGCAGGGGAGACGCAGGGGAGACGCAGGGGAGACGCAGGTGAGATGCAGGTGAGACGCAGGTGAGACGCAGGGGAGACGCAGGTGAGACGCAGGTGAGACGCAGGTGAGACGCAGGTGAGATGCAGGTGAGACGCAGGTGAGACGCAGGTGAGACGCAGGTGAGACGCAGGTGAGACGCAGGTGAGACGCAGGTGAGACGCAGGTGAGACGCAGGTGAGACGCAGGTGAGACGCAGGGGAGACGCAGGGGAGACGCAGGTGAGACGCAGGTGAGACGCAGGTGAGACGCAGGTGAGACGCAGGTGAGACACAGGTGAGACGCAGGTGAGACGCAGGTGAGACACAGGGGAGACGCAGGGGAGACGCAGGTGAGATGCAGGTGAGACGCAGGGGAGACGCAGGTGAGACGCAGGTGAGACGCAGGTGAGACGCAGGTGAGACGCAGGTGAGATGCAGGTGAGACGCAGGTAAGACGCAGGTGAGACGCAGGTGAGACGCAGGTGAGACGCAGGTGAGACGCAGGTGAGACGCAGGTGAGACGCAGGTGAGACGCAGGGGAGACGCAGGTGAGACGCAGGTGAGACGCAGGGGAGACGCAGGGGAGACGCAGGTGAGACGCAGGTGAGACGCAAGTGAGATGAAGGTGAGACGCAGGTGAGACGCAGGTGAGACGCAAGTGAGATGAAGGTGAGACGCAGGAGAAACGCAGGTGAGATGCAGGTGAGACGCAGGTGAGACGCAGATGAAACGCAGGTGAGACGCAGGTGAGACGCAGGAGAAACGCAGGTGAGACGCAAGTGAGATGAAGGTGAGACGCAGGAGAAACGCAGGTGAGATGCAGGTGAGACGCAGGTGAGACGCAGGTGAGACGCAGGTGAGATGCAGGTGAGACGCAGGTGAGACGCAGGTGAGACGCAGGTGAGACACAGGAGAAACGCAGGTGAGACGCAGGTGAGACGCAGGTGAGACGCAGGAGAAACGCAGGTGAGACGCAGGTGAGACGCAGGAGAAACGCAGGTGAGACGCAGGTGAGATGCAGGTGAGACGCAGGTGAGATGCAGGTGAGACGCAGGTGAGACGCAGGTGAGATGCAGGTGAGACGCAGGTGAGACGCAGGAGAAACGCAGGTGAGACGCAGGTGAGACGCAGGTGAGACGCAGGTGAGACGCAGGTGAGACGCAGGTGAGACACAGGAGAAACGCAGGTGAGACGCAGGTGAGACGCAGGTGAGACGCAGGTGAGACGCAGGTGAGACGCAGGTGAGACGCAGGAGAAACGCAGGTGAGACGCAGGTGAGACGCAGGAGAAACGCAGGAGAAACGCAGGTGAGACGCAGGTGAGACGCAGGAGAAACGCAGGTGAGACGCAGGTGAGATGCAGGTGAGACGCAGGTGAGATGCAGGTGAGACGCAGGTGAGACGCAGGTGAGATGCAGGTGAGACGCAGGAGACGCAGGTGAGACGCAGGTGAGATGCAGGTGAGACGCAGGAGAAACGCAGGTGAGACGCAGGTGAGATGCAGGTGAGACGCAGGTGAGACGCAGGTGAGATGCAGGTGAGACGCAGGTGAGATGCAGGTGAGACGCAGGTGAGACGCAGGTGAGACGCAGGAGAGACGCAGGTGAGACGCAGGTGAGACGCAGGTGAGACGCAGGTGAGACGCAGGGGAGATGCAGGTGAGATGCAGGTGAGACGCAGGTGAGACGCAGGTGAGACGCAGGTGAGATGCAGGTGAGACGCAGGTGAGATGCAGGTGAGATGCAGGTGAGACGCAGGTGAGACGCAGGTGAGACGCAGGTGAGATGCAGGTGAGATGCAGGTGAGACGCAGGTGAGACGCAGGTGAGACGCAGGTGAGATGCAGGTGAGACGCAGGTGAGACGCAGGTGAGACGCAGGTGAGATGCAGGTGAGATGCAGGTGAGACGCAGGTGAGACGCAGGTGAGACGCAGGTGAGATGCAGGTGAGACGCAGGTGAGATGCAGGTGAGACGCAGGTGAGACGCAGGTGAGATGCAGGTGAGACGCAGGTGAGATGCAGGTGAGACGCAGGTGAGACGCAGGTGAGACGCAGGAGAGACGCAGGTGAGACGCAGGTGAGACGCAGGTGAGATGCAGGTGAGACGCAGGGGAGATGCAGGTGAGATGCAGGTGAGACGCAGGTGAGACGCAGGTGAGACGCAGGTGAGATGCAGGTGAGACGCAGGTGAGATGCAGGTGAGATGCAGGTGAGACGCAGGTGAGACGCAGGTGAGACGCAGGTGAGATGCAGGTGAGATGCAGGTGAGACGCAGGTGAGACGCAGGTGAGACGCAGGTGAGATGCAGGTGAGACGCAGGTGAGATGCAGGTGAGACGCAGGTGAGATGCAGGTGAGATGCAGGTGAGACGCAGGTGAGACGCAGGTGAGACGCAGGTGAGATGCAGGTGAGACGCAGGTGAGATGCAGGTGAGACGCAGGTGAGACGCAGGTGAGACGCAGGAGAAACGCAGGTGAGACGCAGGTGAGACGCAGGTGAGATGCAGGTGAGACGCAGGAGAAACGCAGGTGAGACGCAGGTGAGATGCAGGTGAGACGCAGGTGAGACGCAGGTGAGATGCAGGTGAGATGCAGGTGAGACGCAGGAGAAACGCAGGTGAGATGCAGGTGAGATGCAGGTGAGACGCAGGTCTGCAGACGCTTCTGCAGCCGTCTGCGTCCCTGCATGACAGGCAGACCTTTTTGCCCTCCCTGTCAGGCGTGGGGTTGTTAGTGACTTTGAAGACGTTCAGGTCCAGAATCTCCTTCATCTCATAGTTGTCTCCTCTTCGCTTGCAGATGATCGCTGCCACGTCAAACAGGAAGATGTGTCTGTGAAACACAATGATTCCAGTCACCAGGATGTCCATACAGGTCATCAGTACAGAGTAAATGCAGCTCCAATGACCTGTCCTGCTTCTTCTTGTCCACTGAAGAAACCAGACGAACTTCTCCATCTCCTTTGGGTCGACCGAAGCTCACGAGCGACTGATTCTGGAGAAGATCAGAGAAGATGAGTGGGACCAACGCTACAGACTGTTGGATGGATGATGGATGGATAGATGATGGATGGATAGATGATGGATGGATAGATGATGGATGGATGGATGATGGATGGATGGATGATGGATGATGGATGGATGATGGATGGATGGATGATGGATGATGGATGGATGATTGATGGATGGATGATGGATAGATGATGGATGATGGATGGATGATGGATGGATGATGGATGGATGATGGATGACTGATAGATGGATGATGGATGATGGATGGATGATGGATGGATGATGGATGATGGATGGATGATGGATGATGATGGATGATGGATGGATGATGGATGGATGATGGATGGATGGATGATGGATGGATGATGGATGATGGATGGATGGATGGATGATGGATGGATGATGGATGGATGGATGATGGATGATGGATGGATGATGGATGGAAGGATGGATGATTGACAGATGTTTTCCGGTTCTGTGACTGTGTGGAGGACAGGTCCTCTCTGGTTTACCAGGTTTTCGATGGACCTCTGGTACTGGTCGATCTCCCTCAGAGTCTCGTTGTCCCGCTTCACTTCGTTGACGTACTGAGCGAGGTCCTGGACGGAGAGAGAGGACTGAGGAGGACTGGTGGAGGTCAAACCCTCAGAGAAATGTGCTGGACCTGCCTCGTTCCTGCGTGACAGGTGTGTGCAGGTGTGCAGAGAGCAGATCTCACCTTCATGGCGTCCAGAGCGATCCTCAGGTTACTCCTGTCTGCAGCATCCTGAGTGTGTTTGACCAGCTCCTGCAGAGGAACGACAGAAACCCTCAGACTCTGGGTCGGGGGGGGTGGGGGGTGGGGTGGGGGGGGGGGGGGGGGGGGGTGGGGTCCAATTTTTGGTTCCCCGTCTGATCCGAATGGACCGGACCAAATCATAACAGCAAAAGAAGTTCTGGTCAGCTCTGCTTTAGTGGGACAAAAAGCCTCAAACAACAGTAAACAAACAACTTGTTATTATTTACATTATTATTATCATTATTATAATAATTATTATCATTTTTATTATTATCTTTTTCCAGCAACTTTTTGGTATCTTTGCTGTCACATCTTCTATCACCAACCTGAGAGCGGTGAGGCTGGTGGGGAACACTAAAAGAACCGTTACGGACCAGAACCCGACCAGAGCCACAAAGTCTCACTTTATTCTCACTAAATGAACAATATTTATGCTTTTGTGTCAATAAACATCGACTTTCAAATATAACTTAGACATTACAATCATTAAATTACAACAGTTTCTCAATGTTTACATATGTAACATTTGTAACTTCTTTTACTTTGACAGCAGCACACACTAGTTCCTTTCAAAATAAAAGCCTCTCTGTGTCATCAAGCTCCTCCCACTGCAGCAGCTTTACTTCAATTATAAAATGAAAGAGTCAAACATGACATTTTTGATCATTTTCATCAGGATTGTGGTATAAACAACATTTTAGTTAAATCTATTTATTTAAAAAAAATCAAAACATTTAGAAAAAACTTTTATTCTGTAAGATGTGAGACACAAAACCAACAATTCTGAATCCTTTTCAATCTTTTTAAACTGAATTTGTTCAAAACTGTAATCACTTTAATGCAACTTACCAAAATAAAACATTTGTAGTCTTTTATTTATGACTTAAAAAACAAATTTAAAGAACATTTCTACTGAATCTCTGACCATAAATTAAACGTTTTTGTTTAGATGTTTGACATATTAAAGATCTGAGCAGAAATGACTTAAGAAAGTAATCTATTCTGCATTTAATCGTTAGCATGTTTCATTGAAGCTAAAGAGCCAGAATAAAGGGATAAAAGAGCCTCCTGAAGCTCCACAGACACGAGGTGCAGACTCGAGAAGGTTGCTTCTCTTCTTCTGGATGAAACCATCTGATGTTTGACACCTCTGCTGTAGATCAACAGTATCCTCTCCATTCCACCTTAAGGCAGAAAACTCTTCAGGGAGAGTTTTGCACTGAGGCTGAAGCTCCCAGAGGATGAAGGTGAGTTTAGGATGAAGAGAGAGGAAACGGGACCTGCTGCCCCACAGACGGATGTCAGCTTAAGCTGATGTCATGGGAGCACGTCGCCCTCTTGTGGTCACTTGGAAGAACAGTGAAAACCTGCCAGCTCTAAACGTTCTGTAGATGACGATGGAGGAGGAGGAGGAGGAAGAGGAGGAGGAGGAGGAGGAGGAGGAGGAGCTTCCTCTCAACAAAACTCCAAAGAAGAAAGTTTCAGGTGAACAGAAAGGAAGAAGCTGCTGAGAATCCCAGAGAAAAGCTCAAAATGAGCTGATCTATTTTTCAAGATCCTGATAATAAAGGTAGTCTTCTGCAGGTGAGGAAGGGCGGAGCTTCCAACCTCACAACCATCACAAAGATGGAGGGAGCAGAGAGGTCTTCAGTGAAAGAGCGGAGGAGGAGGAGCTTCAGACTTTCCTCCATGGATCTTTGTGGAGAAACATTAGAGGAACCAAACAAACATCTGGAGCTTCCCTCCAAACCCCAACGTTCAGTCTCTGATTATAAAACCAGACTTTCAATTCGCTCTCAAAGGTCTAGAAAACTTCATCCTATCAGGAGAAGAATATCTTCTCCTTTTTGTTCTCATTATTTGACATAAACTTTTAAATGAAGAGAAAGTTTGATGTTGACAGTTTCATGAGTAGAAGTAGGTTTTGCATCTCATCGTTCAGGCGTGAGGGTTGTACCTGCAGCAGAAGGTGGTACTTCAGGACCCTCTGCATGGGGACCACCAGCAGGTCTCTCAGAGAGAACTTCCCGTTGTTGGCTCTTTTGGAGCATTCCTGAGGGGACGCAGAAGCAGTGATGACATCACGGATCCTTCAGGAGCTGAAGACCTACAGTCTGCTGAGGTCTCACTTTGACACTTTAAAATCAAGAAGACTGCTGAGGGGGCGGAGCTAAAGCCACTCTCACCTCCAGTTTCAGACGAACGTCCTCTTTCTCTTTGACGATGAGGTCCAACACTGCGATGGCGATCTCCACCTGGCTGCAGTAGATCCCATAAATGAGCAGTCTGTGGGTCAGAGCAGGGGATGATGGGAAACAGGAAGCAGGACTTCCATGATCTGATTCCAGGAAGAGGAAGAGGAGGAGCGCACCTGTCTTTGTAGCTGATGAAGATCTGATGGAGGTTGAGGGCGTTTCTGTTCAGGATGGAATCCTGCAGATCAACCATCAGGCTCTTGTGGAGCTTCACCAGATCCTGCGTTTAACAGAGACGAGGCGTGAGCGTCTGAACACGAGCGTGTCCTCCTGAAGCTCCGGTCTGCTGCCAGACTCACGGGGATGTTGACGAAGACTTTATCGATTTCAGCTGCAGAGAAGAACTTCTTCAGTGGATTCAGGAAATACTGAGGAGAGATCAGAGAAGAACAAAGATCCTCGCATCACTTCTGTCCCTCAGATTAAAAAAGTTTTCCAGTTATTTCCAGATTTCAAATGAGAAGTCTGGCTTCTTCAGACTGAAGAGATGAAGCTGAACTCTTCAGAGGTCTCTACCTTCTCGATGGACTCCAGAGTCTCCGTGTATCTCTCCTCCGTCTGCTTGATCTCAGAGAGGCAGCAGCTGCGAACGTCCACCTCCACCTGCTTCTGCAAAGACAGGCGTCGGGTCAGAATCCACTTCAGCTCTGTCTCTGTCCAGAAGAGTCGTCTCTGGTTACCATGGCAACAGAGCCAGCACTTGAGCATTTTTACTTTCTCAAAAGACAGTGGTGAACTTTGTATCACACCTGAACTTTCTGCTTCTCCTCTGCTTCATCTGATGGAGAAGTCTCTGCGGAGCGTTTATTTGTTAATTTGTTTATTTATGTTGATCCCATTAGCTGAGAGCTGCAGCCTTCAAATCACAATTCATACAGAACAATCCAGTTCCAATGGAACACCAGCATAAACATTATGTTTTCTATAAGCTCTGAGACTTTTCTTTTGGTGCAACTTTAGGAAATAAGAAGAAAAGACAAAGATACAGATCCTTAACGTTCTGAGGAGTGACCAAGAACTGCTGCTACCTCACTATGTCTGCATGTGTCTGCGCGTGTCTGCGCGTGTCTGCACGTGTCTGCACGTGTCTGCGCGTGTCTGCGTTTGTCTACGTTTGTCTGCGTTTGTCTGCACGTGTCTGCATGTGTCTGCATGTGTCTGCGTTTGTCTGCGTTTGTCTGCGTTTGTCTGCACGTGTCTGCATGTGTCTGCATGTGTCTACGTGTATCTGCATGTGTCTGCATGTGTCTGCATGTGTCTGCGTGTATCTGCATGTGTCTGCGTTTGTCTGCGTTTGTCTGCGTGTGTCTGCGTGTGTCTGCACGTGTCTGCATGTGTCTGCATGTGTCTGCGTGTATCTGCATGTGTCTGCGTTTGTCTGCGTTTGTCTGCGTGTGTCTGCACGTGTCTGCATGTGTCTGCGTGTGTCTGCACGTGTCTGCGCTTGTCTGCGTGTGTCTGCGTTTGTCTGCATGTGTCTGCGCGTGTCTGCGCGTGTCTGCACGTGTCTGCGTTTGTCTGCGTTTGTCTGCATGTGTCTGCATGTGTCTGCGCTTGTCTGCGCTTGTCTGCGTTTGTCTGCGTTTGTCTGCGTTTGCCTGCCCGTGTCTGCGTGTGTCTGCATGTGTCTGCGTTTGTCTGCACGTGTCTGCGTGTGTCTGCGTTTGTCTGCACGTGTCTGCGTTTGTCTGCGTTTGTCTGCATGTGTCTGCGCTTGTCTGCACGTGTCTGCGTGTGTCTGCATGTGTCTGCGTTTGTCTGCACGTGTCTGCGTGTGTCTGCACGTGTCTGCGCTTGTCTGCGTTTGTCTGCGTTTGTCTGCACGTGTCTGCGTGTGTCTGCATGTGTCTGCGTTTGTCTGCACGTGTCTGCGTGTGTCTGCACGTGTCTGCGCTTGTCTGCGTTTGTCTGCGCGTGTCTGCGCTTGTCTGCACGTGTCTGCGCTTGTCTGCGTTTGTCTGCGCGTGTCTGCGCTTGTCTGCACGTGTCTGCACGTGTCTGCGCGTGTCTGCACGTGTCTGCGTTTGTCTGCGTTTGTCTGCGTCTGTCTGCACGTGTCTGCACGTGTTTGCATGTGTCTGCACGTGTCTGCACGTGTCTTTGTCTGCACATCAGTGTGAGGTGGTACCGCTGATGGTTGCTGGTCCGTCCTCATCAGGTCCTCGTAGATCTCCAGGCCTCCGTACTCGTCCTCCAGGCCACAGACTGCAGCGTACAGATCATCTTCATCCTCAGGAACGCTCTCACTGTCAGACGAGAGCACAGAGACACATCAGAACTTGTGATGTGTGAACATCAGCAGTTTGTGTGCTTTGATGTGAAGGTCAAATATTTTGATCCTCAAAGAACTGAACATGAAACTGAAACTCTGACGACGAACACATCTGCATCTGTGGAGTTCTCTTCAGTCTGTCTGAATCTCAGGGTGGGAGCGCCGCGGGTGAAAAGACCCACAGTTACTCCTTCATTTGCTCTGACGCTAACAGAGAAACGACCCCAGCCTCTGAGCAGAATGTGTGGGTGTCCAGACCCTGAGGAGCACAGACCAGGAGCTGCTCCTGCACGAGAAAGGATCTCCTTCAGGAGGAGCCTCATACGTACTCAATGAGGTCCTCCAGGTTGCTGTAAACGTCCTCGTCTTTCAGGCTCTCCTCTGTTGGAAACGGTCTGGAAGTGAAGCAGAGAGACGGCAGCGTGAACATCTTCATCCAATGAGTTTAAACCTGACCACGGAGTCTGGACAGGAGGAGAAGGAGAGATGAGGAAACGTCTTCAGGAGCAGAAACTCTGGACGTCCCTCACACCTGAGGGACGATGGAGAGTCACCAACCAACTGACCAATCACGTCTATGGGCAGGAGGAGGTGCTGACCACTGCACCACTGTGACGCTCTAGATCAGTAAAGTCAGGTTTCTGTAAGATGTTCACGATCAGTAATGATTCCTTTACTGTGGAGCAAAGGTCAAAGGTGAAGGAAGGTGAGAGGAGACTCTACCTGCTCGCTCAGGTGACTTACTTGAATCCTGCCTGCTGAGCAGCTGCCGTGTGCGAGAGCCTGGAGAGCGTGTCCATGACCTGACGGAGCAGAGAAGAGGAAGGTTCCTTAGCAACTGAAGACCTCAGTCCTCTGTCATGACCTAACCTCACGCTTTGCTAACGTCAGGATTGGCTACCGTGATGCTTTGCTAACCTCATGGTTTTTCTACGCTTTTTTCTGTGTCACACTTTGAACACATTCATGAGCATCTGGAGATACCAAACACCTCATCAGGCTCCTGTTAGACTTCTCATCAGCGTTCACCTCCGTGCAGCCACACCTCCTCGCTGAGAAGCTGATGTCAAGCTTCAGCATCGACCACCAGCTCCCTCGATGGATCCTGGACCTCCTCAGTAACAGGTCACAGAGAGTGTTGGTGAACAACACCTTCACTCATCCACAGGCTGCTCTCTCTCTCTCTCCTCTGCTCTTCATTCTTTACATAGACCACTGCAGGTCTGTCCATCAGAACTGTTCAACACATTCTCACTCCTGACTCGTCCAAACTCGAAGCTTTGTGGGACCCTTCTCGTCAAAATGTGCCGAGTTGGGTAGTCCATTTAGATCCCACCGAAATCGCAACCGCAGACCCGCAGCTGAGACGGGACCCGACCCGGAGCGGTGCTGAGTCAAAAATGTGAGGATCTGGTGGATCTAATTGGATCAAACCTCCCAACCACCAGCTACCGGGACGCGGAGCGCGTCAGTATGCCTGGTACCGGGGGCGGCACCCGATGCATACCGGTCCCGGAACCGGACCCTCAGCGGTCCCGGAACCCGACCCTCAGCGGTCCCGGAACCCGACCCGCAGCAGGTCGATGCTCGTCTGGCGGATGAATCAAGGCTTCCAGCCTCCGGGTCTCCTAACGGGACGGGGAGCGCCGGTGTACCCGGTACTGGGGGCGGCACCGGTCTGTCACGGTCAGAGAGTTCTGTAAAGCTAGAACCTGAGTTCCGGTCCAGTTCACAGAAATAAGAGATCCAGAAACGCCGATTCTCAACCATAGAAATAATGTTACTTTAATTTCTGCCTCATAAATTAGAAAAAAATGCTGTTTATTTTTAGTGAGAGACAAAACGAGTGATGCTGTCTGAATAATGAGGAAAAAGAAAAATAATTCTGCTTTTTTTATTTTTAATATTAAATAATAATAATATAACACCATTGTTGTCATTATTACAATTATTATTACAATTATTATTATCATTATTATTATCATTATTATTCGGATTTCTATAATAAAATAAAATGAACGACAAGAACAACATAATTGATAAATAAAAGCACAGACGTTTTTCTCACTTCATGTCTTTTCTGTGCAGTTTTGTGTCACATGACACACATAGATTTAATTAACCCCTTAACTAACACCCCCCCCCCAAAAAAAACACTCCAAAAAGAGGTAATTTTTTCCACAACTTATTGCCTTGGAATGGAACCTCTAAAGCGACATATATTTAAATCAATTGAATTTATATGTAAAATCAATCTTTCATAATGATTTTATTTATATATCTTAACTTTTATACAGTTATTTGCTTTTCATTTACTTGTTTTTCAAAAATGTTTTAATTTTCAATGACTTTATATGATTCTTTTTCATGATCTTCTCAGAAGTTTATTGTTCAAGTCCTGCAGAATGCAGAGACAGAAGTGAAGCATTGTGGGTAGGGGATGTCTGGATCACTGTTGTGTTGTTAAAATGACTTGAGGGGTGAAACCATCCAATGACTGTGTGTGTTGATGACACCCCAGGGGGGGTTCAGACAATGACTGCAGAGAATAAAGTTTTCCAGAACTGCATTTCAATATAAACTTGGACCTCTTGAACTTTGCTTCACCTTTGACAGAACAGAACCTGGAAGACGTCCTAGGATGGACGGAAAATCACGTCTCAAAAGAAGCTGTTGATGAAATTAACATTCAAAGAAGTTCTCTGATAGAGACTCTCAGGCCTCGAGGGCCACAGTCCAGCATGTTTGCCAGCATCCCTGCTCTGGCATGTTCTAATCGGCTGGACACACCTGAAGCAGGTAATCAGTCATGATAGGGCTTGGAGATGTGGAAGTCCTGCAGACACAGCGGCCCCCGAGCCCCCTGGAGTTACCTGTTGGTGTTTGAGATCATCCAGCGCCTCGCCTGCATCGGCGGCGAGACCAGGCAACTACAGGCGGGGGCGGGGAAAGTCGTCTGAGAGGAGGGGAACTCCGAGACTGTATGAAACAGGAAGTGGGGGTTGTCCTCAACATTCAGATGAATTTGAACATGCCTCTCCCCCCTCTGTCCTGCAGCTCTAGACTCAGCATCTTCTACCAATATCTTCACTGTCTCTCCTCTGAACATGTCCAAACCATCTCAGTCTGACTTTATCTCAAAACCTCTAAATTGCTGTCCCTCTGATGGATTCATTCCTGATCCTATCCATCCTGGTCTCTCCCAAAGAGAACCTCAGCATCTTCATCTCTGCTACCTCCAGCTCTGCTTCCTGTCTTTTCTTCACTGTTTCTAGTCCAACAACATGGCTGCTCTCACCACAGTCTTCTACATCTTTCTTCTATCACACATCACACCTGACACTTTTCTCCACCCATTCCAACCTGCTTGCACTCTCCTCTTCACTTCTTTTCCACACTCTCCATGACTCTGTACTGTTGACCCTAAATACTTAAACTCCTCCCCTTCTTCATCTTTCTCCCTGTAACCTCACTCTTCCACTTGGGTTCCTCTCATCACACACATGTACTCTGTCTTACTGTGGGGTGGCTCGGGGTTGCGGGTTTGGGGCTATTGAACCCTGTTTTTTGAACTTTTATGCTTGCTTTTATACTATCTATTGTTTCTTTTGTTTTAGTGTAAAGCACTTTGTGTTATTTTTATATGAAAAGTGCTTTATAAATAAAGTTTGATTTGATTTGATAATTTCCCAATTTTGCTAACAAAATATCATGATTTACTGTATCAAATGCTTTTTGTAAACCGAGAAACAAACTGACCATAAAATGCTTCTGATCAATTATATAGTTATGTATGTATTTACATATATGTGTGATATTTTTATACTATCTTTTTCTCTCGTATAGATTGTCTCTTTCATCCATCGTCAGACCTCTCCTGTACTGAGGAACCATAGAATTGTCCAGTTTTTATTATTTTATTTCTCTCTGTGCTCCCGTGTCACGTGTAACTTGTATGTTGATTGAAGGAACTCTGCACCTTAAAATAGAACTGAAAATAAATAAAGTTGAACTTGAACTAGCTTTGCTTACAGCACATAGCTAATGTGTGATTCTGTTTAAATCCATCTGTCTTTCTTATGACATCATCTATAAAAGGTCACATGTCTGCTGTCTAAGGGGGGGGGGGGGGGGGGGGGGGGCAGAGATTTGTCTGTTAAGTTTTGTGAACAACATCAGTCTCATGTTTACATTCCGGCAGCAACAGAAATGTTAGAAAAGATGCAGAAGAATGAAAACAACAACAATGGAGACAATGTTCACCAATGCACAACATCATCATTCCCATCATGCACTGCTGCTCCAGTGATGGCTCATGTTATATCTGATCTGCATGGAGGATCATGTTCAGATGAATCCTGACTCTAAACATCAGGAAGTCCAACTGCATCGTTGTTTGTTTCAGTTGCAGCTTCAACAGGAACCGCCTCATGTTAGGAACCATCAGACAGCAGATCATTAATGACCTCCTGAGGTCATTATCCTGGGCCCTAAACACCTGAGAGATGATCTCTCAGATCAGATAATCTCCTTGGATGATGTAAATATTTCCTCCAATTCTACAGTCAGAAACTTGGAGGTTTTATTTGACCAGGATTTATCATTTAAGGCTCACATATCACAAGCTTGTAGAACTGCATTCTTTCACCTTCATGTTATCTAAAAGTGATGCTGAAAAACTCATCCATGCATTTGTTACGTCTAGACTGGATTACTGTAACTCTTTACTAACATCCTGCTCTAAAAGTTCTTTAAAAAGTTTTCATCTTGTTCAGAATGCAGATTGTTAGCAGGAACTAGCAGAAGAGAACACATCACTCCTGTGTTAGCTTCACTCCACTGGATCCAGTTGAATCCAGGATCAAGTTCTAAATCCTCCTGTTAACCTAGAAGGCTCTGAATCCTATATTAAAGATCAACCAATCAGAACACTTGGTTGACTAAATGCAGGACTGCTTGTAGTTCCTAGAATCTCTAAAAGTCCAGTTGGAGGTAGAACCTTCATCCATCAAGCCCCTGTTCTCTGGAATAAGCTCCCAGCTCATGTTAGAGATCCAGCACAGTTTCTACCTTCAAAGTTAGCCTTAAAACATTCCTCCTTAAAACATTCCTCCTTAAAACATTCCTCTTTGGACAGGTTAGCTAGTAATCAGAGAAGATTCCCTCTGCTGTGGCTCTTGAGAGGCTAGATTAATCCTGATCCGTTTAAATGTCATTTCTAGATCTTCTATCATGTTCTTCTCCACATCAGCTGAGTTCTGTCCTCTACTTCTCATTTCTTCTCCTCTCTTCTACTCTTTATTCTTCATTAGATTTAGTTCTCCATGCTTTTGCTGGTGCAGTTCCATTCACATGTTGTTCTTCTCTCTCTCTCCCCTCTGACCTTCTGACATTTTGGTTCCACCTGGATGCAGACAGAACACTCTGGTCCAGATTTCCTGACTGGTCTTCAGGACCTGGACCAGAACCTTCCTGACATGGACTTGTTGCCTTGTTTCCACAAACACATTCCTGAACGTTCTATCTCTGAACTCCAGACAGAAAGTCGTTCAGCGCAGAGATGTAGAAGATAAGATGAGATGTGAGAGTCTTGCCCGTTCCCGTGGAGCAGCGGTCTGCACCCTCCAGCTCCTGTTTGACCTCTCTCTTTGTCAAGTAAAAGTTTTAGATGACTTAAGTTTATAAATGTATGTCTGAGGTGGACCCAAAGACAGAATATCTACAGGTTTTTACATCAGTGTCTTTTATTTTGAAAGGAAATCATACCAGCTTCTGTCAAACCTCAAAAATATTTCACAAGTTTTTCAAAATGCTAGTTTCTTTATATATTCACAAAACAAGCATCATTCCTATGTATTATTAAATAATACATTGTAACGAACACACAGCTGCATCAAGATAAGTTTGAATCAGTAGGAAACGAAAGGCTCTTTTATTGTGAAAGGTCACAGATCTGGAGGCTTCATCCGCCTCAGCTCTGCAGGTGTAAGAAAGCGTGTGGGGGTTCAACGCTCTGTGGGCTGTGGCGGTCTGACGGCAGCGCGCCGCAGCGCTAACATCAAAGCGTCCTCAGAGAAGCTCAGAAACAGACGAGTTTCGGTTCACATGATCTGCTGCTTCATTCCCACGCCGTAAACCATCCTGAGAGTTTAGCCTGCAAAGAATCCCATGAAATGAGTCGATGGAGAGCTTCAGCTCCTCCTCATCAGGACTTCTGAGAGAGTCAGATGTTAGAAACAGGATTGAAGATGTTTCTTCTGTTGGATCTTATGAACTTCTCTGATACGCTCACTTGTTTGAAGGAGCCGTTTGGAAGCAAACGTGGGACCAAAAAGAAACTTTAAGATGAAGTCGAGCTGGACGGACATGAAATAAACGAACACGCCTCTTTCTAAACTATTTCTATTTTCAAATTCTTCAAATAATAAAAGAGAAAACTTCCAAACGCTGGTTTCTGTCCGGTTTGGATGAAGAAGACGGAATTGTTTCAGAAATTCAAACAAATGACAGCAAAATGGCATAAATCCGGGTCTCACTCTGGTGACCCGCGGGTCATTTGTGACCCTCAACTGAATCTAAAAGTTCAACATCCACTGATAAACATCTCCTGCATGTCCGAGACATTTCTCTGGTATTTGCTTTGTGATGTTTCAGCTTTTTACTTAAACTTCACATGTTCTGGTCGTCAGGAGAGTCCTTAGCAACAGTTGCTAGCGCCGTTAGCTAATGTTTCATAGAAGATAGTAGTTAGTAGACATGATCAATAAACGAGTTCAGCAGACATGGACGATGGATCAAATACATGTTTTTGGCCCAAATGAGACACCATCCATGCAGCCTCAGACAGACTCCGCCCTCAGAGGCCTTAAGGTGGATCCAGGCTGCTGTAAATGACTATCAGCTGGTCCAATCCTTCAGAAACATTCAAGCTCCACTTTTTCTAGATTCATGTCTCTAAAACGATCCCGGCTCCTCCGGTCCTCTCACCTCAGAACCTGAAGGGAGGTTCTGGACCCAGACGGGTCCTTCATCTGGGTTGGTCTCAGTTCCCTCATTCTCCAGGGACGACAGCTGAAGTGTAAAGTGGAGGCGGATCTGACTCTGCTCAGAGGTGGAGAAAGCACTGATGTGAACCTGGGCTGCAGAGGGGGGGAGGGGGGGTTCAGGTCCAGATGCTAACACTGCTGTTACTGTGGAGAGTGAACCCAGAAGAACATCAGAACATCAGAACCGCTCTGCAGGTCAACCATCACTTCTGCTCTGTGTGAAGGAGGGTAGAAGATGGAGAGAGCGTCCTCAGACGACCAATCAGAGGCTGCTGGAGCGGCGCTGCAGGACCGCGAGGGTCAGCGGGCCTCACTGGGTCTCCAGAGACTCGAGCCCGTCTGCAGGCAGAGCTGGCACCTCTCAGATCCGCTGGATTAGACGGCTGGGATTTGAGATGTTTTCTTCTCGTGTTTGTGGAGGGATTGGACGTTCCTGACCGGCCGCGCTCTTGATGCAGATCCAACCCAATCGCTGAGCCGCAACACAGGCACGTTTCCATGGCAACTGCCAGGTTGTTTGTGATGGACAACCCCGAACATGACGGAGATTACACATGTGACCGCAGGATTACCAGCATCCAGATTAACCGAAGCGTCTTTGCAGCAGCACGCCGAGGAGAGGCGTCTGCAGCAGAGGCTCCGCCCACTTACAGGTCACTTCCATGACCCTACAGGTCAGAGGTCACAGAGATGCTTATGTTGATCAGGTTAGTAACAGCTACTTTAAGGCTGACATTAGAATATGGGTTTAGAGAAAGAAGTTCAACCAAGAGGAGAGGAGAATCCACTCTGAGCTGCAGAGAACGTCATGAAGGAGACACTCAGCTGGAAAAAGGAAGTAAATCCAGCTTCAGACATTAGAAAAACACCAAACAGCTGTCTATAGAAGTCTATAGGTACTTCCTGTTTGGAACGGCAGGGGGAGGAGTCTCAGTCCAGGTCTCAGATACAGTCCATCACAAGTATGATATCATGACTTCAGAAAGTGAAAACTGAATCAATAGAAACATTTCTCGACATCTATTTATGACTCCGCTGTGTTCTGATGAGAGAAGTGTGCACGGTGAACTCAGTCACAGACGCACAGAAACACAGTGAAGAGGCTGTCATCAGAGGAAGTGAAGCTCCGGGAAGCGGAGAATCTCTCAATGATGTCATCAACCCAAACATGATTACTCATGTTTTTGGAGAACTTTTTACCATAAATGAATCTGATCTCTCGACATCATCCATGTCTTCCGTTCACTGTGAGTGACTGTTACGGCGTTGGGTGTGAATGCGGCATACGGGCAGAGAAGCGGCAGTAACCACGATTGCCGCAGCGTGGATGATTTGCTACAAGCTGCCAGCAGAAATCTACACTGGAGGATAGTTAATCAATCGATTAATCGATTTGAATGGATTTAGGCTTAACAGATCAATAATCAATTCATCAAAATATTAATGGATTGAGTACATACAGCTAAAGTCCGCTAGCTTGATGCTGACATTTAATGAAATTAATGGACAGCTAATGCTAACACGCGGTCGACCTAAAAATACATTCTGACTAAATGAACATCTCTATAAACTCAGACATGAATCTTCCAAACTCTTTTCAGGAAATGTTTTAAAGTAACAATTTGTGGTCTAAAACAGTTTTTTCTTCTTCTTCTGGAATAAGATGAAATGCTAAAGCACGATCACCACCTAGTGGTCAAAGTGAAACTTCCTCCAGGAGAAGCAGAACAATGTTTACAATGTTAATGTTTTGTTAGAACTTCTCCTGTAGAGAGTCCATGAAACATTCAACAGTCTGTGAACTGGATCAGATCCAGGCCGATGGGAGAAGAGACCACTGACCTGGTAACCAAACTGACCTGGTAACCAAACACTAACCTGGTAACCAAACTGACCTGGTAACTAAACTGACCTGGTAACCAAACTGACCTGGTAACCAAACTGACCTGGTAACCAAACTGACCTGGTAACTAAACACTGACCTGGTAACCAAACTGACCTGGTAACCAAACACTAACCTGGTAACCAAACTGACCTGGTAACTAAACACTGACCTGGTAACCAAACACTGACCTGGTAACCAAACTGACCTGGTAACCAAACACTAACCTGGTAACCAAACTGACCTGGTAACTAAACACTGACCTGGTAACCAAACACTGACCTGGTAACCAAACTGACCTGGTAACCAAACTGACCTGGTAACTAAACACTGACCTGGTAACCAAACACTGACCTGGTAACCAAACACTGACCTGGTAACTAAACACTGACCTGGTAACTAAACACTGACCTGGTAACCAAACTGACCTGGTAACTAAACACTGACCTGGTAACCAAACTGACCTGGTAACCAAACTGACCTGGTAACCAAACTGACCTGGTAACTAAACACTGACCTGGTAACCAAACTGACCTGGTAACTAAACACTGACCTGGTAACCAAACACTGACCTGGTAACCAAACTGACCTGGTAACCAAACTGACCTGGTAACCAAACACTGACCTGGTAACCAAACACTAACCTGGTAACCAAACTGACCTAAACCAACTGACCTGGTAACTAAACACTGACCTGGTAACCAAACACTGACCTGGTAACTAAACACTGACCTGGTAACCAAACACTGACCTGGTAACCAAACACTAACCTGGTAACCAAACCTGGTAACCAAACTGACCTGGTAACCAAACACTGACCTGGTAACCAAACTGACCTGGTAACTAAACACTGACCTGGTAACCAAACACTGACCTGGTAACTAAACACTGACCTGGTAACCAAACACTGACCTGGTAACCAAACTGACCTGGTAACCAAACTGACCTGGTAACTAAACACTGACCTGGTAACCAAACACTGACCTGGTAACTAAACACTGACCTGGTAACTAAACACTGACCTGGTAACCAAACTGACCTGGTAACTAAACACTGACCTGGTAACCAAACTGACCTGGTAACTAAACACTGACCTGGTAACCAAACTGACCTGGTAACCAAACTGACCTGGTAACCAAACTGACCTGGTAACTAAACACTGACCTGGTAACCAAACTGACCTGGTAACTAAACACTGACCTGGTAACCAAACACTGACCTGGTAACCAAACTGACCTGGTAACCAAACTGACCTGGTAACCAAACACTGACCTGGTAACCAAACACTAACCTGGTAACCAAACTGACCTGGTAACCAAACTGACCTGGTAACTAAACACTGACCTGGTAACCAAACACTGACCTGGTAACCAAACACTAACCTGGTAACCAAACTGACCTGGTAACCAAACTGACCTGGTAACCAAACACTGACCTGGTAACCAAACTGACCTGGTAACTAAACACTGACCTGGTAACCAAACACTGACCTGGTAACTAAACACTGACCTGGTAACCAAACACTGACCTGGTAACCAAACTGACCTGGTAACCAAACTGACCTGGTAACTAAACACTGACCTGGTAACCAAACACTGACCTGGTAACTAAACACTGACCTGGTAACTAAACACTGACCTGGTAACCAAACTGACCTGGTAACTAAACACTGACCTGGTAACCAAACACTGACCTGGTAACCAAACGTCTACCTGATGCAGGACCTTCACCGATGAGAACAGCAGGAAAACGGTTTCCGTGTTTCAGGTGTTTCCTGTAGATCATAGGTGTCAAACTCTGGCTAAATTTGGTCCGCGACGTCAGTCGGGGGGGGGGGGGGGGGGGGGGCGGGGTTACACCATCACCTCCTTATTTTAAGACCAGGAAAACCCTGCAGTATTATTAGCAACTCGAATCTGCATGTCAGCACTTTATGTTCTATAAGTCTGGCTTGTTCAACATTCATTGTTAAAATGTTTAATAATTTTCATTGTTCGGTTCCATCCTGAAAGTTCAGTTGTTCAACCTGTTAAATTTGTTCAATTTAACATTTTGACTAACTGTGTATTTGAGTTTGACACCCTGTTATATCTCTAGTTCATAATTATGTTAAAAAGTTACAGTTTTATATTTTTAAGAATTTAGTTTTAATTTAAATTTAAATTTAATTTTATAGAGTTAATAAATGTTTATCCTGTTCGGCCCGCGTTTGGATTTCAGCCCCTGGTGCGATTGAGTTTACACCCCTGCTGTAGAGAACTCCTGTTTCATTGGTTCTGCTTCTGCGTTCCCATCAGCTGCTACAGTCAGCACGCTCAACGAGACTCAGCCCCTCGGCTGTGGTTCAGCGTGCAGCCACCAGAAGAGCCTGCGATTTAAAGAAGATTCTCCTGATGCTAAACTTTCAGCCCAGATAACCAGGAACCGGGGGAAGTATCGGGCTTCCTCTGGCGTCAAACCCTTTGAAGGATGGAGGAATAGAACTCCCAATCACGGGAAAACAACTGGAGTTTTGGTTTTTGTGGTCTTTTGTGTCAAACTCCAAAAGTTTCCAGCATAAAAAGGAAACGGGACTTTCACTGAGAAAAACAGAAACTTGGAGTAACTTAACACAGAGTTTAAACCGTGATCAGTCTGACGAACCTGAAACCAAACCTCAGAGGAGAGGAAGCTGCTGACACTCTGATGAGAGGAGAGAAGGTTTGGTTTGTCTAAAACCAGGACGTCGGGATGAACGTTACCTTTCCAAAGTCTCGGACATCGAACAGGTCAAAGGCGTCGAACAGGTCGCTCTTCTTCAGGCCGAACGCGTCACAGCAGCAAGTCAGGAACGTCCGGATGTTCTTCAGGCACAAGAACTGCAAACACCACAACATCCCGTCAGTCTGTCCGTCCGGAGCCGGGCCGCCGAGCACCGAGGCGTGGCCCAAAGCCGGGGCGTGGCCCAGAGCCGGGGCGTGGCCCAGAGCGGGGGCGTGGCCCAGAGCCGGGGCGTGCCCGGCGCAGAGGCGTGCCCGGCGCTGGGGCGTGGCCCAGAGCGGGGGCGTGGCCCGGCGCTGAGGCGTGGCCCAGAGCCGGCCCAGAGCCGGGGCGTGGCCCAGAGCCGGGGCGTGGCACAGAGCCGGGGCATGGCCCAGAGCGGGGGCGTGGCCCGGCGCCGAGGCGTGGCCCAAAGCCGGGGCGTGGCCCAGAGCCGGGGCGTGGCCCAAAGCCGGGGCGTGGCCCAGAGCCGGGGCGTGGCCAGAGCCGGGGGCGTGCCCGGCGCAGAGGCGTGCCCGGCGCCGGGGCGTGCACAGAGCCGGGCGTGGCCCAGAGCCAGGCGTGCCCAGAGCCAGGGCGTGGCCCGGCGCAGAGGCGTGGTCCAGCACAGAGGCGTGGCCCGGCGCAGAGGCGTGGCCCGGCGCCGGGGCGTGGCACAGAGCCGGGGCGTGGCCCATCACAGAGGCGTGGCCCAGAGCCGGGGCGTGGCCCATCACAGAGGCGTGGCCCGGCGCCGGGGCGTGGCCCAGAGCCGGGGCGTGGCCCAGAGCTGGGGCATGGCCGGGCGCCGGTCCATGGATCCTCTGCAGGGTCTGACCCTCCTGACCTTTAGGGTCACCACTGAACTTCTGATCAAACTCGACAAACGTTCGTCATCTTCATTAAACAAATGTAAACAAGCGACTCTTTCAGGTTTTAGCTAACATGTGGCGGAAGAAGAAGCTCCAGTCTTCTGATTGGTTGATCTGCCGGCGTGTTCGGATCAGAACAAACGCTACCACAATCAGTAGATTTCTGTGTAAACTGATGGGAGGAAGTTGTTCTTCTGATTGTTTTCATTTATCGTTACATGTGGTCACATGACACGGAACAAAAGAGTTCATTTGACAATATTTGACTTTAGGAGAAAATGTCTGAAATATCCTGGAACGTTCTCTGTGTCCGGAAGAGAAGGATGTTTTTAGAAGGTTCAGAACCATTGTTGGGTTCAGAACCGGTGTTGGGTTCAGAGCCGGTGTTGGGTTCAGAACCGGTGTTGGGTTCAGAACCGGTCCCGTGACCTGCTGGCGGTTCTGCAGGAAGCTTCAGAGGTCCGTCTCATGAAGGTGAAGTGTCTCTTCTGCAGAGCAACAGTGTGAAATGAAACCGTGGCGTCTCACTTCCTACTTGCTGGTGGTTTGGCGGCAGGAATCGGCGTGAAGGAACCCCCTCCCCCCTTCACTCTTACCCCCGCAGCAGCAGAACCTGCCCTCTCGGAGCAGCAGGAAGGATCTTCAGAGCAGATACTTATCTGCCCCGCTCATCATGGAGACGCCTGTAATCGCTCCCACCCCACCCCCCCGGGGCCTTTCTGTCTGCAGAGGAAGTGCCTGAACATGACGGCAGCAGCGGCCTGATGCGACGGCGACCCGGTTCTGATCAGAACCTGTCCCGCCTCATCTCCACATGGGGCGACCCCGGCCCGGTGGCCTACAGCTGCGGGCGTCCGGCCGCATCCTGAGAGTTTCCTCCATCAGAGCATAAAAGACAGTGCCCCCCCCCCACGCCATTCTTTACAGACAGAGTGCAGTGTAACTGTGTCAGCCTGTAATCCCATTACTGCACTGTAACTGCTGACAGTCAGTTTGAGTGAAAACGAGGCGCTGAGACCTGCAGATGATCGGAGATGGAGGAAGAGTTCCAGTTTAACCATCAGCTGTTGTGCAGCTTCAGTCCATCCAGAAGTTCTGAGCTGCTTCAATCAGTCTAATCTGCAGCTTCCTCCTGGAGGAGGGACATGGATGCTTATCAGGCCGCTCATGTGGAACCGGGCCGGAGCTGCAGAAGCAACAGCAGCCTGAGGGATGTTCTGCTGGAGATGCAGAACAACTGATGGAGATGCAGAACAACTGATGGAGATGCAGAACAACTGCTGTCAGTGAACGTCTGCTGGAGGAACTTCCTGGAGCAGGTGCAGTCAGAGGACTGAAGTCTGTCTGAGAACAGAGCTACAGTTCTGATGTTACTTTCTGAAGCTCTGTGAAGCTCCGTGAAGCTCCATGAAGCTCCATGAAGCTCCGTGAAGCTCCATGAAGCTCAGTGAAGCTCCGTGAAGCTCAGTGAAGCTCCATGAAGCTCCGTGAAGCTCCGTGAAGCTCAGTGAAGCTCCATGAAGCTCCGTGAAGCTCCGTGAAGCTCCATGAAGCTCCGTGAAGCTCCGTGAAGCTCCGTGAAGATCCATGAAGCTCCGTGAAGCTCCGTGAAGCTCCGTGAAGCTCCGTGAAGCTCCATGAAGCTCAGTGAAGCTCCATGAAGCTCCGTGAAGCTCCGTGAAGCTCCATGAAGCTCCATGAAGCTCCATGAAGCTCCGTGAAGCTCCGTGGAGCTCCATGAAGCTCCATGAAGCTCCATGAAGCTCCGTGAAGCTCCATGAAGCTCCATGAAGCTCCTTGAAGCTCCGTGAAGCTCCGTGAAGCTCCATGAAGCTCCGTGAAGCTCCGTGAAGCTCCGTGAAGCTCCGTGAAGCTCCATGAAGCTCAGTGAAGCTCCATGAAGCTCCGTGAAGCTCCGTGAAGCTCCATGAAGCTCCATGAAGCTCCATGAAGCTCCGTGAAGCTCCATGAAGCTCAGTGAAGCTCCATGAAGCTCCGTGAAGCTCCGTGAAGCTCGTGAAGCTCCATGAAGCTCCGTGAAGCTCCATGAAGCTCCGTGAAGCTCCATGAAGCTCAGTGAAGCTCCATGAAGCTCCGTGAAGCTCCGTGAAGCTCCATGAAGCTCCGTGAAGCTCCATGAAGCTCAGTGAAGCTCCATGAAGCTCCGTGAAGCTCCATGAAGCTCCATGAAGCTCCGTGAAGCTCCATGAAGCTCAGTGAAGCTCCATGAAGCTCCATGAAGCTCAGTGAAGCTCCGTGAAGCTCCGTGAAGCTCCATGAAGCTCCGTGAAGCTCCGTGAAGCTTCTGCATCTCAGAGGATCTGATTTGAAGCAGGAATTCCTCCAGTGTTTTTCACACTGTAAACCCTGACTTTAGCTGTAATAACAATTTTGAGTAATCATTCATTATAATTTTAGTTTTGTGTCATTACTTAAATAAATGTGTTGTTTGACACATTAAAGATTAGTTTTAAGTGTTACTAATTATACTATGTAGAGATCACTACTGTTCTTTAGTTCCTGCAAGAGTGGGCGGAGCTTATATCAAAACTGTGAAAACTGGCTCTAATTCTGCCCTTTATTAATTAGAAACGTCTTGGTCCTCCTCCTTACAATTCTTTCATCAGCATCAGAATTTGCTTTAAGCTGAGTTTCTCATAGTAAAATTTGATTTATTTATTGTTCATAAAAGTTGTTTTTTAAATCCTATTTTTTCCCCAGAGTTTGAAAGCGCTGGTTGTTAGCCAAAAATGGGCTATAAGTAAGCATTGTTTTTTTTGTTTTTCTTGATGATCAAAATGTAAAAATGTTTCTCCTTTGGGATTTTGAAAAATGTTGTTGTAGTGACCAAACCATTCCAACTATCGTCCATCATCATTGTCCAAATCATTTCTGTTTTCATAGGACATTCTCTGCACTCTGTTTTAAAAAAGTTTTGTACAGGTTTTTAATGTATTAAAATAGTCTGAGTTTGTAAGGACTTTGCCACTAAAAGTGAAGAAGCAGATAATTAATCAATGATCAAAATTAAGGATTTTACTGTCTTTTGCAAAGTTGGAATATCAGTACAAGGATAGCTTAGTTGGTTAGGTATAAGACGAGCATGCAAGAACCCAGGGTTCAATTCCCACCTGAGAAATGTTACTTTTTGAAAACATAATGTACTTATGATTATAAGTTATGACCACATATTTCATTAAGTAAACTTTGCTAGCATCATTTCCTTTTGACAAATGTATTAACGTACTGTTTTAAGTTAATTGAACTAAACTTGTCTAGTTTTGGATCTATGTAAAAACTTAAGAAACTTAAGGCAATCTGTTTCAACGCACTGTTTTAGTAAACTCAACTAGTCCGGGCTAAGAGTGCAGGTTCCGGTCCTACCTGGGACATCTGCGGCCGCAGGTTGATCTCCTTCAGGTTGATGGTGTGCGCCCGCAGGTTGTTCAGCAGCTGGCACAGCAGCACCCCGTCCCGCAGGGTCTGCGCCAGGTCGAAGACCTGCGCCGTGTCGGCGGTGACCCGGTGGTTGGGCGGCAGGACCCTGCAGCCGATCAGCCACACCGCGCACTGCCTCCAGAACTCCATGGCGCGGGAAAGCCCAGACAGACGAGCGCGGGAGCTCACACGTCCGTCCGAGCTTCAGGCACGCGGCGACAGACGCGGCGCGCGGAGCCTGTGTGGAGGCTGCGCGCGTGACGCACCGCCCCCCAGTGTCCGGGTGGGGGGTGTCAGCGGTAAACTGAACTAAAACTTCCTCTAACGGAATGAAGAGAAGCCCCGTGAACACCGGAGCTCCAGGGTTCATATCCAGTGATTTACTGAGACGTTTCGAGCGTTAACGCGCCGCTTCTCTCCTTCACACTCTGCTGGAATTATCGCGTTAACGGTCCAAGAGTTACAGGACGTTAAAGATAAAAACAATGTCAATGATAAAATTCTTATTATCATTTTGTAATGTAAGTTGCAGAAAAGAAACTTACAAACAGTATTTGTATAGGTACAGTTTTTCTCAGTGGCTTTGGTGCGTTTCTCAGAACTCTATTAACATTTGCACAACAGTTAGTGCATTTCTCTAAACAATTAGTGCAAACTGCAAAACTTAGTGGATGTCCTGCAAAAGCACATCACATGATCAAAACTGATAATCCATTCCTCAAAAAGCAAGTATTCATGTCAATGAAACTGTCAGTGCCATCAAAATGAAAAGTCTTGACACCATCTTTATGAACAAGATAGTCAAATGACTTTGTCATGTTTTCACTATGACTGTTTATCATTTCAGTGTTTTCCATTGCAATAATATTTGATGTCACCTGAAAATGTTCAAGACAGCACTGTGGCCTACTTGTACAGTCATCTGAAATGTGCAGTAAAGTCACATAGGATTCATCCATAATTGACAGTGAACAAGTTGTTTGTCGTTGGTTACAACTACTGTAAAATTGCACACACCTCCTCATGAGTCACAGCTGAAATTCACCTGAGATCAAATGTTCAATTTAGGAGACATTTTCAGGAAAAAATGATAAAGAAAGGTACAGAATTTGCTTGACAGATGGCTAATATTTGACATTTGATAACTAGTTCAACAATTTTGAGTGTAATGACTCAAGCAATGAAAGTAAGACTATTAGTTTTACTGAGAAAGACTATTCAGCATCCATAAGTATAATTAATTTTGACTGACATGACAAAAGCAAATGAAAATGACAAAAAACAGCAGAGAATGTATGAAAGCAACTGATTCATGTCCAAAATCATTTGCAGTTTGTTCAGAGAGAGGAGATCTTGCTACTATGATGAGCACAAATGACTAAGTGTTGTGGAGGTTGAACTAATAGTTATGAGAATTTCAATTCTGATCTGAGAAACGCACCAAAGCCACGGAGAAAAACTGTAAATGGTTCCACTTTTAAGGACTGACATGTTGATGTCAAGCTCAGTCCTCAACAGATCAGCTGTCAGACTAAATTAAACTTTAAAAATATCAAAACAATCTGTACTTCAAAAAGAGTCCATCTCTTTTCTGCAAAACACCGTCTATCAGTCGGAAAATAGAAATGTCTTTAGTTTGATAGACTTTTATTATGGATTTAAATCAGCTGAGCACATCTCCATCAGTCTCTTGTTATTCAGACAAACTTCCTGGTCGGAATCATCCGAAAACAGATTTTTGGTCTGTTTGAGGCAGAAATCCAGATGGATTCGGTCTGTGATGTCATCAGAAACACAATGACATCACGGCTTCCAGCTTTGAAAATAACATCTTCTTTGTTCTAAATTTGATTGATCGATTCATTTAGGAATTAATTATGACATGAGTGGGATCATCACTTACAGAAAGCACAGTCGGAGTATGTTTAAGAAAATCTGATAAGAAGGAGAATGTGTCTAACTGTATCCAGCTGAAAACATCTGTGATCAAAGGGATAAAAACACAACGGTTGGATCTGTTTCCTGACATTTGTGAACCATCGAAGATGAGGAAACTAATACAACCAGGCAGGGACTTTTGTAAAATAAATATTTTACACATATTGGTATACAATTGGTTAGGATACCTTTTATTATATTTATGTCAAAATTGCTTTACAGTTTTTTTTCTCAATCGCTTTGGTGCGTTTCTTCTCAGATTGAAGAATATGAATTTTCTCATAACTATTAGTTCAACCTCCACAACACTTAGTCATTTGTGCTCATCATAGTAGCAAGATATCTCCTCTCTCTGAACAAACTGCAAATGATTTTGGACACATGAAATATCAGTATATTCATTCACTATTTTCTGCTGTCTTTTGACTTTTTTCATTTTTGTTTGTTCATTGTCATGTCAGTCAAAATTAATTATACTTATGGAGATGCTGAATAGTCTCTCAGTTAAAACTAATAGTCTTACTTTCATTGCTAGAGTCATTACACTCAAAATTGTTGAACTAGTTATCAAATGTCAAACATTAGCCATCTGTCAATCTAATTTACCTTTCTTTTATCATTTTTTCCTGAAAATCTGTCTCCTAAATTTGAACATTTGATCCTCAGCGTTGAATTTCAGCTGTGACTCATGAGGAGGTGTGTGCAATTTTACAGTAGTTGTAACCAACGACAAACAACTTGTTCACTGTCAATTATGGATGAATCCTATGAATTGTCAATGAAAGAGAGGGTGAGGATGTGGGAGAGGAAAAGGGGAAGGGAAAGAGAGGAAGAAGAGGCAGATATAGCGGATTCCTTAATGAAATAAGGGCTACCAATTGTTGACCATTGTTGTCAATCACGGCCTCACCATGGAGGAGGCTGGGTCGAAGGGTGCAACCCAATATTGGAAGAACTACTGTCAGTTCAATAATTCAACCATTCAGTAGGGAAAACAGGTATGCAAACAGTAATTTACTGTACTGTTACATGTCCTGTATATTGTTCACAGAGCTCTACCAAAAGAGTGATTTATGTTTAACATCTACAGTGACTTTACTGCACATTTCAGATGGCTGTACAAGTAGGCCATAGTCCTGTCTTGAGCATTTTCAGGTGTCACCAAATATTGTTGCAATGGAAAACACTGAAATGATAAACTGTCATAGTGAAAACATGACAAAGTCATTTGACTATCTTGTTCATAAAGATGGAGTCAAGACTTTTCATTTTGATGGCACTGACAGTTTCATTGACATGAATCTACTGCTTTTTGAGGAATGGATTATCAGTTTTGAGAATGCGATGTGCTTTTGCAGGATATCCACTAGGTTTTGCAGTTTGCACTAATTGTTTAGAGAAATGCACTAACTGTTGTGCAAATGTTAATAGTGTTCTGAGAAACGCACCAAAGCGACTGAGAAAAACTGTAAACAGCGTTCAGCTGTCAGCTTTGCCATTCTAAACAGCATGAGCCAGAAGTGACTCTGAACTTTCTGGTGACGAGAGACGTCATGTGAAAAAGATCTATTGACAATTCAATTACAATTTACTCATGTATTTTGTAATTCCTGCTACATAATACTTAAATTTGACATTTCAACACATGGTTTGCTTTAACTTCATTTTAAAGTAACTTTATAAAACAATATTTCAAATAAACTACAATGCTATATTGTTGCAATACAAAAAGAGGTACCAAGGTATTTCTTTTTGCAATACACTGAGCATAAGTACTACTATTTTGAGAACTATACAGCAAAAGGCGTGCCCTAAAAGTTCTTTAAAAAGTTTTCATCTTGTTCAGAATGCAGCAGCCAGATTGTTAGCAGGAACTAGCAGAAGAGAACACATCACTCCTGTGTTAGCTTCACTCCACTGGATCCCAGTTGAATCCAGGATCAAGTTCTAAATCCTCCTGTTAACCTAGAAGGCTCTGAATCCTATATTAAAGATCAACCAATCAGAACACTTGGTTCACTAAATGCAGGACTGCTTGTAGTTCCTAGAATCTCTAAAAGTCCAGTTGGAGGTAGAACCTTCATCCATCAAGCCCCTGTTCTCTGGAATAAGCTCCCAGCTCATGTCAGAGATCCAGCACAGTTTCTACCTTCAAAGTTAGCCTTAAAACATTCCTCCTTAAAACATTCCTCCTTAAAACATTCCTCTTTGGACAGGTTAGCGTTCTGCTAGATTTTCTATCATGTTCTTCTCCACATCATCTCTGAGGTTCTGTCCTCTATTCTCATATCTTCTCCTCTCTTCTACTCTTTATTCTTTATTAGATGTAGTTCTCCATGCTTTTGTTGGTGCAGTTCCATTCACATGTTGTTCTTCTCTCTCTCTCTACCTTCTGACATTTTGGTTCCACCTGGATGCAGACAGAAGATTTCCTGACTGGTCTTCAGGACCTGGACCAGAACCTTCCTGACATGGACTTGTTGCCTTTGGGTGTTTCTGCAGTAGAGACAGAAACTCTTGACTTGTTTCCACAAACACATTCCTGAACGTTCTATCTCTGAACTCCAGACAGAAAGTCGTTCAGCGCAGAGATGTAGAAGATAAGATGAGATGTGAGAGGGAGGGTCTCAGGGGAGGATAACCTTTATGTAGTCTGTTTAGTCTTTAGATATTGTGATTATTTTATGAATAACTTCTTTAATATTACCTGCATGAACCCCAATGAGGCATATTCTATTTGGGATTTTTAGCCTCTATAAATAAAACTGAATTGAATCCTTGCAGTCAGTGACTGCTGCTGCTGCGGGCCTTAAGAAAATAAAACAAGTCAAAATGCAGCATAATCAAAATTATATTATTTTATTTCATTTATAATTACATATACATTATTAAAAAATATACGTAAAATAAAATTGTATTTTATTTATAAATACTGCCGTAGTTGTTGTTGTCGATTGTCCTGGAACTTCCGGTAGACGTGCGAAGCAGACACCGGAAGTAGACCCGCGCAGAGTCAGAGCTTGAAAACATAAACAGAAATCTCTGCGTGGACGCAGTTCTCCTGAACTTTCTGCCCGCGTCCCGATGCGGTGTTCCCCCCGGCTGGCAGCTCGTGTTCGGGGCTCGTAGCCGCTCGCCGCGGCGGTCGGAGGTGCGGAAAAGAAGCGCTCCGCGCAGATTAACGCGGCGCGCGCGGCGGCCTTCCGTTGAGGTAACGTTAGCCCCGCCGCCGCTTGCTAGCTCCGCAGCGCTGAGCAGCTTTAGCGCGCGGGGGGGCTGAACCGAGGCCTGAGGGCCCGCTCGCGGGGGGAGGGCTGTCGCTACGCGGGTGTGGTGTGTGTGTGGGGGGGCAGCTGGGAGGCTTAGCCTGCGTGTGTTTGGAGCGCGTGCTGTCAGGACACCTGTAACCCCTCCCTCTGTGACTCTCAGAGCTCCCCCCGCGGACGACCCGAACCATGGCTGATGCGGACCCCCCCGCGCCCCACGGTAACCCTCACTAACACCTGTCCTCTGTTGCGTGCTGGGGGGCGGGGCTAACTGTGGGTGTCTGCAGGAGGCTCGGAGGAGCAGGAGCCGCTCACGGAGGGGGGGCCCTCTGGCAGCAGAGAGGGGCAGCCTTCAGAGGGAGGAGGGGGTGAGTGTGGGGTTCCTGGGGGGTCCCTGCAGGTCTCTCAGAGGTGTCACCCCCCCTCCATGTTGTTGTCCCTCAAACAGCAGAGTCTGCAGACAAGCCCATGCCGGAGGAGGAGGTGGAGGTGGAGGAGGAGGAGAGGAGGAGAGGAGAGGACACCGACGCAGGGGAGAGCGGGGGCCTACACCCTCAGACGACGGAAGGGAGGGAGCGAGCGAGCGCGGTCCGAGAGGGTGAGAGAGGGAGAGGCGAGGAGAGAGGCGTCGTCAGGAAGAGGAGAGGAGGGCCGGCGCGTCCAGAAGCAGCCAACCGGCCTCGGCAGCCACGGACGCGGTCCTGCTCAGGATCCGAGACGAGGACGAGGAGGAGCCGAAAGACGAGGACGAAGATGACGATGAGGCCATGGAGGCGTGGCTGAAGGCGGAGCTGCGGGAGCTGCGCGGGCCGGTGTGGCAGGCCGTGCCCTCGCTGCGCTCCAGGGAGATCGGCAGGGACTCGCAGCAGTTCGTGCGGCGCGTGTGCGGCGCCCGCGGCCTGGTGCAGAGGCTGGAGCTGCAGGGCCGCCTGGAGCGCCACACCGGCTGCGTCAACACGCTGCACTTCAACCCGTCCGGCACGCGGCTGGCGTCCGGCAGCGACGACCTGCGCGTGGTCGTCTGGGACTGGGCCGTCCGCCGCGCCGTGCTGGAGTTTGACAGTGGACACAAGAGCAACGTTTTCCAGGTGGGGGCGTGTCCTTCCTCCTCCCTTTATTCACGCCGCGGCCGCTCCGTAGTCCGGGATTATAAATAATAGACTCCTCCCCTTTCTCCTCTGCAGGCCAAGTTCCTCCCCCACAGCGGCGACTCCACGCTGGCCATGTGCGCCCGCGACGGGCAGATCCGCGTGGCCGAGCTGTCCGCCACGCAGTGCTGCAAGAACACCAAGAGGGTGGCGCAGCATAAAGGGGCGGCGCACAAGGTCAGAGGTCGAGACGCCGTCACCCGATGGCGCGGCGGCGAACCTCAGAACCCGTCTGACCCGCCTCTGTCTGTCTCTGCCAGCTGGCCCTGGAGCCCGACTCGCCGTGCTCCTTTCTGGTCGGCCGAGAGAGACGCCGTCGGTGTCGGGTGCCATGCGGCTCGCCGTCGACCCGCCGTGCTCTAGACCGCAGAGCGCCGGCCAAGTACGTAGAGAGAGAGAGTCGCCGCCATCTTCAAACGGCAGCGAAAACAGACTCACTGATGTCATCAGAACCACCAAAACGACATATAAACATCACAAACGAACTCCGATGAAACAGAAGTAGAGATTACCCAGAATGCCTTGCTGGTCCAGACTGCAATGACGGTTGTAATAAGTATTCTGTGAACGTCGGATCAGGAAGTTCACCTAAACTGACGCAGATCCATCCCTGGTGACGAACCTCTGGGTTACATCTGTGGAGAATCACTGAAGTTATTCTGCTCTAGTGAAATGACGACAGGAAGACAAACTCCAGACAAACTCCAGACAAACTCCAGACAAGCTCCAGACAAACTCCAGACAAGCTCCAGACGAACTCCAGACGAACTCCAGACGAGCTCCAGACGAACTCCAGACGAACTCCAGACAAGCTCCAGACGAGCTCCAGACAAGCACCAGACAAGCTCCAGACAAGCTCCAGACAAGCTCCAGACAAGCTCCAGACCAACTCCAGACCAACTCCAGACAAGCTCCAGACAAGCACCAGACAAGCTCCAGACTAGCTCCAGACTAGCTCCAGACTAGCTCCAGACAAACTCCAGACAAGCTCCAGACAAGCTCCAGACAAGCTCCAGACTAACTCCAGACAAGCTCCACACAAACTCCACACAAGCTCCAGACAAGCTCCAGACAAGCTCCAGACAAGCTCCAGACAAGCTCCAGACAAGCTCCAGACTAGCTCCAGACTAGCTCCAGACTAGCTCCAGACTAGCTCCAGACAAGCTCCAGACTAGCTCCAGACTAACTCCAGACAAGCTCCAGACAAGCTCCAGACAAGCTCCAGACAAGCTCCAGACAAGCTCCAGACAAGCTCCAGACCAACTCCAGACCAACTCCAGACAAGCTCCAGACAAGCACCAGACAAGCTCCAGACAAGCTCCAGACTAGCTCCAGACAAACTCCAGACAAGCTCCAGACTAACTCCAGACAAGCTCCAGACAAGCTCCAGACAAGCTCCAGACAAGCTCCAGACAAGCTCCAGACAAGCTCCAGACAAGCTCCAGACAAGCTCCAGACCAACTCCAGACAAGCTCCAGACAAACTCCAGACAAGCTCCAGACAAGCTCCAGACAAGCTCCAGACTAACTCCACACAAACTCCAGACAAGCTCCACACAAACTCCAGACAAGCTCCAGACAAGCTCCAGACAAGCTCCAGACAAGCTCCAGACAAGCTCCAGACTAGCTCCAGACTAGCTCCAGACTAGCTCCAGACTAGCTCCAGACAAGCTCCAGACTAGCTCCAGACTAACTCCAGACAAACTCCAGACAAACTCCAGACAAGCTCCAGACAAGCTCCAGACAAGCTCCAGACAAGCTCCAGACAAGCTCCAGACAAGCTCCAGACAAGCTCCAGACCAGCTCCAGACCAGCTCCAGACCAGCTCCAGACCAGCTCCAGACCAGCTCCAGACCAACTCCAGACAAACTCCAGACAAACTCCAGACAAACTCCAGACAAGCTCCAGACCAGCTCCAGACCAGCTCCAGACAAACTCCAGACAAACTCCAGACAAACTCCAGACAAGCTCCAGACAAGCTCCAGACCACTGTCATTGTTACCACGGTTACCTAACACTCTTGAAAAACTCTTTAATGTATGTTTAGATCAGTTTACTGACAAATACTCAATAATACTTGAAGGAAAACTTGGTTTTAGAATAAAAAGAAACAACAATGGCCGTCATCAGAGGAAATGAGCTTTAGACAACAAACACACAACTGGTTCATTTAGTGGTTTGAAAAAGCGTTTGATAGATCTTCCAACACGACTTAGTAAATTAGAACGATGTGGATAAAAAGTGATCCAAGGATTCAGGATGTTAGCATTGGTGTGCCTCAGGGCTCTGTGTTTGGACCAGCACTATTCACCTTCTACATCAGGAGTGTCAAACTCAATCACACGGTGGTCAAAATCCAGAACACACCTTAACCAGGAGAAACATTTATGGAGCATTCCAAATCTACATTTATGGGCGGCCGTGGTGCAGTGGTAGGACTCACGATCAGAAGATAGCGGGTTCGATTCCCTGCCCGCCCATGTGTCGAAGTGTCCTTGGGCAAGACACTGAACCCTAAATTTCCTCTGGTGGGAGGTTGGCGCCAGTGTTCAGCAGCAGAGCCACCACCAGTGTGTGAATGTGTGAATGTGTCTGTGAAGAGCTTTGGACCTTCAAAGGAAGGTAGAAAGCGCTATACAAGTATACACCATTTACCATTTAAAACTTTAAAATGGTAACTTTTTAAACATGATTATAAAGCAGATCTATAGCATTACCTGTGATTATGCTAATGTGAATGCTGGGAGCTGAATCTGGCCGCTGAAGAAGCTGAAATTGATAGCTAAAAACGCTGAAGCTGATATCCAGCTAAAATATTAGCTCAATGCTAAATTAGCCTAAAAAGCTTAAAAGCATCCCCGCATCTAAAGTAACAAACTCCTGTTTGAACCGGAATTTATTACAGACAGACACAACTGGAACATGTACAGTATTCTGGATCTAAAATGAAAGTTTTTATCTGATCATCATTGGATAAGGGGATCAATTAAGCGTTGTGTTTGTCTGGGGGCGGGGCTGTCGGAGCAGACTCTTCCTGGAGGGAGCTGTGGGCAGCGATCTTACGTCAGCACGTTTCCAACCGCTCGTTTCTGTGGGTATGGGAGGGGCTACTGCAGACAGAGCAGGTTTTTAGAGAATCAAAGCATGAACGGATCAAAATATCGTTTTAAAGTTCTTTATAGAGAACAACGAACAGTAAAATGTATTTAAAACCTCAAAAGTAGAATTCTCTTGGTAGGGTCTCTTTAACACGTGCTCTACATTAATGACATTTAACTAAATTATATAACCTAATTCTGTTTGCAGATGACTCAAAGATTTTATTTAGTGATGATAATTATTCTAATCTTAAGATAATAAATGTAGATCTTAATAATATTTAAAAATGTCTACAAATTACTAATAAATTTAAATAAAACTGAGACATTTTGTAACCACAAAGACAATTCTGAAGAAACAATAAAAATAAATGTTTCCCATCAGAAACTCAACAGGAGAACATCATAACGATGGAGGAGAACACTCGGTAGATTTAATAGACAAAGTGAAAGACTTCCTGGATGGACTTTGTTCTGCTCCTTAGCACCCCCCCCCCCTCCACCTTTTATCAGGTTTGACGGAGTCATTATAAACCTTCATTCCATTCATTATACGGGTTACAGAAACCATAGAGCAGATCAGAGCAGAGTGTTTAGAACCGACCATGTCAGCAATCTAAACTATTACCGCAGTATTAACAGACGTGGCTTTTGTTTTCTTACTGACAGACAAAATTCAGAAATGATTTATTACCAGACAGAATCCTCATAAACTAACAACCATGAACCAATCAGAAGATTTCATTTCTCTGTATGTGGAGCAGAAATCCTGGAGCAGGTTTTGTTGAAACTCAGAGTTCATCAACTCCAAATTCAGCTAAACTCTGAGTTTCCGGTTTCAGAAACGGAGATAACTTAAACCCGTAAAACCTGTTTCAAGAAGCGGGTTAAGCTGAACTCAGAATCAGTCGCTATGGAAACTGAGTCTGTGAACAGAACCTGGTTTGGAGCAGGTTTCCTTCAGGAAACTCCGCCCCTTTTTAAAGTGAAGGGTGTTCAGATAGGACTAACATAAAGAGCAGCATTAGTGGTGTAGCATGATTATGTTTATGAACATATCATTAATATTTGGTTTGCTGAAAATAGATTTCTTTTCTTAGTTTTTTGAACATTCAGGTTTAACCGTCCTGCTCCTTCAGATCACGTCTGCTTCATTTATGTAATCCGTTCTATGAACATCATCTATGAACATGTTAGAAACACGTCATGAGGATCAATGATCTGCTGCTCATCTTCAGCTGGTTTGTGTTGCAGTAAGCTGGTGGTTGTGAAGGAAGGAGAGAAGAAGGTGGGTCTCTACACCATCTTTGTCAACCCAGCAAAGACGCATCACTTTGCTGTCGGGGGGAGGGATCAGTATGTCAGGTACGCCGCCCTCGCCGCGCTGGAGGTCCTCCTGAGGATCCTCCTGCTGATGTTCTCCTCGACGCTCCTGCAGGATCTACGACCAGAGGAAGATCAACGAGAACGAGAACAATGGCGTTCTGAAGAAGTTCTGCCCCTCCCACCTGGTGCCCAGCGAGTCCAAAACCAACATCACATGTCTAGTGTACAGTCACGATGGGACAGGTGAGACACCTGTGGGTGGGGTTCTGTTTGGTGAATGTGACCCATAGTTTCGGTCGCGGGTGGGTTCTGAACCGGTTCTGTCTGCCCAGAACTCCTGGCCAGCTACAACGATGAAGACATCTACCTGTTTGACTCCAACCACAGCGACGGGGCGGACTACCTGCGGAGATACAAGGGACACCGCAACAACGCCACAGGTACGACCCAGGTGTCCTTCACCTGTTGTCCTGTCTTCACCTGTTCTCCTGTCTTCACCTGTTCTCCTGTCTTCACCTGTTCTCCTGTCTTCACCTGTTCTCTCGTCCTTCACCTGTTCTCTTTTCCTTCACTTGTTCTCCTGTCCTTCACCTGTTCTCTCGTCCTTCACCTGTTCTCTTTTCCTTCACCTGTTCTCCTGTCCTTCACTTGTTCTCCTGTCCTTCACTTGTTCTCTTTTCCTTCACTTGTTCTCCTGTCCTTCACCTGTTCTCCTGTCCTTCACTTGTTCTCCCGTCCTTCACCTGTTCTCCCGTCCTTCACCTGTTCTCCCGTCCTTCACCTGTTCTCCTGTCCTTCACTTGTTCTCTTTTCCTTCACCTGTTCTCCTGTCCTTCACTTGTTCTCCTGTCCTTCACTTGTTCTCTTTTCCTTCACCTGTTCTCCTGTCCTTCACTTGTTCTCCTGTCCTTCACCTGTTCTCCTGTCCTTCACCTGTTCTCTTTTCCTTCACCTGTTCTCTTTTCCTTCACCTGTTCTCCTGTCCTTCACTTGTTCTCCTGTCCTTCACCTGTTCTCCTGTCCTTCACTTGTTCTCCTGTCCTTCACCTGTTCTCCTGTCCTTCACCTGTTCTCCTGTCCTTCACCTGTTCTCTTTTCCTTCACCTGTTCTCCTGTCCTTCACCTGTTCTCCTGTCCTTCACCTGTTCTCCTGTCCTTCACTTGTTCTCCTGTCCTTCACCTGTTCTCCTGTCCTTCACCTGTTCTCCTGTCCTTCACCTGTTCTCCCGTCCTTCACCTGTTCTCCTGTCCTTCACCTGTTCTCCTGTCCTTCACCTGTTCTCCCGTCCTTCACCTGTTCTCCTTGCAGTGAAGGGCGTGAACTTCTACGGCCCGTGCAGCGAGTTTGTGGTCAGCGGCAGCGACTGCGGGCACATTTACCTGTGGGACAAGTTCTCGGCTCGCATCGTCCAGTTCATGGAGGGAGACCGAGGAGGAGTGGTGAGTCTCAGCATTGTACTCTGATTACTTCGGTACTGCAGTAGTGGGGGGTCGACTGTGGTCCGTGCTTTCCAGGTGAACTGCTTGGAGCCACATCCACATTTACCTGGAATGGCCACCAGTGGGTTGGACCATGACATCAAACTGTGGGCCCCCACCGCTGAGAACACCACTCTGCTCAAGGGCCTCAAAGAGGTATGGAACCATCACCCTTCTGTTTCCCTCCACAGACCTCGTAACCATAGCGATGCTGCAGATCCTGGATCTGGAGGGTGAAATGGCTGATGGGAGTTTTTGGTTCTTAGTGAACAGGAGAAACAGCAGTTATTAAGAAGGTTTTCATCCTTAAAGGAAAAACCTTCCACACCATCACACTGCCACTGCCGTGTTTGGTGATGTTCTGTCTGGGTCCAACTGGACACAGCTGTCGCTTTGTCTCCTCAGTCTCGGAGGATTCTCCAGGATTCTTGCAGATGTTTCCTGTCTGCTCGGCTCTGCAGTGGTTCTAGTCTTGAACTCTGACGGGTCTTTCTGACCCCTGAGCTCACCTGAGGCAGGTGAGGCCTGCAGCTCCAGAGTGATCGTCGCTGCGGTCTCCAATCATTCTGGTTGTTCAGGTGATCACAGCTGAGCTCTGCAGGAGCTTCTGGTCGTCCAGTTTAGTGAGGACAGGTGAGGGGGTATCAGAGGTGAACAGGTGAGGGGGGTATCAGAGGTGAACGGGTGAGGGGGTATCAGAGGTGGACAGGTGAGGGGGGTATCAGAGGTGGACAGGTGAGGGGGTATCAGAGGTGGACAGGTGAGGGGGGTATCAGAGGTGGACAGGTGAGGGGGTATCAGAGGTGGACGGGTGAGGGGTATCAGAGGTGAACAGGTGAGGCGGGTGTCAGAGGTGGACAGGTGAGGCGGGTGTCAGAGGTGGACAGGTGAGGGGGTATCAGAGGTGGACAGGTGAGGGGGGTATCAGAGGTGGACAGGTGAGGGGGTATCAAAGGTGGACAGGTGAGGCGGGTGTCAGAGGTGGACAGGTGAGGGGGTATCAGAGGTGGACAGGTGAGGGGGTATCAGAGGTGAACGGGTGAGGGGTATCAGAGGTGGACAGGTGAGGGGGGTATCAGAGGTGGACGGGTGAGGGGGTATCAGAGGTGAACGGGTGAGGGGGTATCAGAGGTGAACGGGTGAGGGGGGTATCAGAGGTGAACGGGTGAGGGGGTATCAGAGGTGAACGGGTGAGGGGGTATCAGAGGTGAACGGGTGAGGGGGTATCAGAGGTGAACGGGTGAGGGGGTATCAGAGGTGAACGGGTGAGGGGGTATCAGAGGTGGACAGGTGAGGGGGTATCAGAGGTGGACAGGTGAGGGGTATCAGAGGTGAACAGGTGAGGGGGTATCAGAGGTGGACAGGTGAGGGGGTATCAGAGGTGAACGGGTGAGGGGGTATCAGAGGTGGACAGGTGAGGGGGTATCAGAGGTGGACAGGTGAGGGGGTATCAGAGGTGAACAGGTGAGGGGGTATCAGAGGTGAACAGGTGAGGGGGGTATCAGAGGTGGACGGGTGAGGGGGTATCAGAGGTGGACGGGTGAGGGGGTATCAGAGGTGAACGGGTGAGGGGGTATCAGAGGTGAACGGGTGAGGGGTATCAGAGGTGAACAGGTGAGGGGGTATCAGAGGTGGACAGGTGAGGGGGTATCAGAGGTGGACGGGTGAGGGGGGTATCAGAGGTGGACGGGTGAGGGGGTATCAGAGGTGGACAGGTGGGGCGGGTGTCAGAGGTGGACAGGTGAGGCGGGTATCAGAGGTGGACAGGTGAGGGGGGTATCAGGGGTGGACAGGTGAGGGGGGTATCAGAGGTGGACAGGTGAGGGGGGTATCAGAGGTGGACAGGTGAGGGGGGTATCAGGGGTGGACAGGTGAGGGGGGTATCAGAGGTGAACGGGTGAGGGGGTATCAGAGGTGGACAGGTGAGGGGGTATCAGAGGTGAACAGGTGAGGGGGTATCAGAGGTGAACAGGTGAGGGGGTATCAGAGGTGGACAGGTGAGGGGGTATCAGAGGTGAACGGGTGAGGGGGTATCAGAGGTGAACGGGTGAGGGGGTATCAGAGGTGGACAGGTGAGGGGGTATCAGAGGTGGACGGGTGAGGGGGTATCAGAGGTGAACAGGTGAGGGGGTATCAGAGGTGAACAGGTGAGGGGGTATCAGAGGTGGACAGGTGGGGCGGGTGTCAGAGGTGGACAGGTGAGGGGGTATCAGAGGTGAACAGGTGAGGGGGTATCAGAGGTGAACAGGTGAGGGGGTATCAGAGGTGGACAGGTGAGGGGGGTATCAGGGGTGGACAGGTGAGGGGGTATCAGAGGTGGACAGGTGAGGGGGTATCAGAGGTGGACAGGTGAGGGGGGTATCAGGGGTGGACAGGTGAGGGGGGTATCAGAGGTGAACGGGTGAGGGGGTATCAGAGGTGAACGGGTGAGGGGGTATCAGAGGTGGACAGGTGAGGGGGTATCAGAGGTGAACAGGTGAGGGGGTATCAGAGGTGGACAGGTGAGGGGGTATCAGAGGTGAACGGGTGAGGCGGTATCAGAGGTGGACGGGTGAGGGGGGTATCAGAGGTGGACAGGTGAGGGGGTATCAGAGGTGAACGGGTGAGGGGGTATCAGAGGTGAACAGGTGAGGGGGTATCAGAGGTGGACGGGTGAGGGGGGTATCAGAGGTGGACGGGTGAGGGGGGTATCAGAGGTGGACAGGTGGGGCGGGTGTCAGAGGTGGACAGGTGAGGGGGTATCAAAGGTGGACAGGTGAGGCGGGTATCAGAGGTGGACAGGTGAGGGGGTATCAGAGGTGGACAGGTGAGGGGTATCAGAGGTGGACAGGTGAGGCGGGTATCAGAGGTGGACAGGTGAGGGGGTATCAGAGGTGGACAGGTGAGGGGGTATCAGAGGTGGACAGGTGAGGTGGGTATCAGAGGTGGACAGGTGAGGGGGTATCAGAGGTGGACAGGTGAGGGGGTGTCAGAGGTGAACGGGTGAGGCGGGGAAGGAAACCTGAGGTTACCTGGGACGGGGAAGGGGGCGGTCACTGCGCTGGTCTGTCGTCTTTGACAAATATTACATGTAGTTTTATTGGAACATGTGACATCACGACTCTGCAGGGGGCGGGGCTTATCCAGCACCTGAGAGAAGTGCATTACTTTGAAGGAGCGTCTCCTGCTTCCTTCTCTGCTCGCCATCAAAGCGTCTGCTGTTCTCCTGAAGGTCATGAAGAAAAACAAGCGTGAGCGGGACGAGGACGGCGTGCGCCACGGCGACCAGTACGACACCCAGCTGCTGTGGTTCCTGATGAGACACATGAGGAACAGGAGACCCCCCAGGGTGAGTGCGGCGTCGCCCAACTCTCCATCGTCTGTCCAGAAGCTCGAGTTTTTAAAGTGGGCGTGTCTGACTCTCACGACCAGACTCGGAGGGAGGGGGCGGACGCGGACACGGACGAGTCCTGGAGCTCCCCAGATTCTTCTGACGAAGAGGAGGGCGGTCCCGACCACGTCCAGTGCATGTCGTCCTGAGCCGCGCGGCGTTTAATGATGCACAACGGCGAGCACTTTGACACGCCCAGCCTGAGGAGCCAGCACACACGTGTGCACAGACACACGTACATACAGACAACATGTAGAACACACAGATACACACATGATGCAGAGTGGTAGTTGTGGGTTTGTTAGGGGGGGCTTTAGGCCCCACCCCCTCCCCCCCCCCCCCCCTACTTTTTTTGTGCAGAGTTGAAAGTTTTTGCTCCCCTGGAAGCTTGGGGCGGGGGGTGGGGGGGCTCCTGGTCTTTGGTTGGGGAGACTTTTGGACTAGCTCTGGGGTGGGGGGGCGCTGTGGTTTCTTCTTTCATCCCCCCCACCCTCATCCCCTCAGATGCCCCCCATGGCCAGGAGTGACCTGGATATACCTGTCCTTCACCTGAACTCCCCCCTACTTTTAACTCATAACACTAGTACTGCAGTGACTCTGGGGGGGTCAGGTCCAGTTCTCTGAGCAGTTCTGGTGGGGGGGTCAGTTCTTGTCCTGAGAGCTGTAGTTAGTGGAGTTTGTCTGTAAATATATAAATATCTATGAAAACAGTCCAAAACTTTAGCAGACGTTTGATTCTGAAGATTCTGGTTCGTTTGGATCAAAGCTTTATATTCTATACTGTAGGAGGACTCCTGGATCATCGGACGGCGCTCCTTCCACCTTTTGATTCTGGTTCTGACCCGGTTTTTCCCAAAAGATATTTTTGGCACCTTGTATACCTGATGAAGCTTTTGATGAGCGTGTTCTCCGTCAGCCGAGGATGCTTCTGCTCTGTGGACATATGTACCATTTGTGCAATAAAGAGAAAGGCAGCGGTCCTGAATCCGCCTCTTCTTTGTAAACCCCGCCCCTTCCCCGTGAATGGACCTCTGCTCTAGGACCGGTACCGGAGGACCGCGGTACCACAGGAACCACAGCAACAAGCCGCAGGTGTATTGAAACGTCTTTATTCAAACAGAAACCTAAAGCTTGAGCTGCTCTCACCCCTCTGAACCCACAGATGAGGAGTTCAGGTTGGTCCGTTCAGAACCAGAACCGGGTCCGTTCAGAACCAGAACCGGCCGCTCGCGGTCCTGCACCGTCATGACGGGGATCAGCGTTTTGGAGCTCGTAACCAAAAGTCCTTCACTTTATTCATTCATAAAACACGCCTGTCGCTGACAGCAGCCATGTAACCTGCTCCACGCAGGTAGGGGGCGGGGCCTCACTCCTTGTACTCCAGGAAGTGCTGCAGTCTCTTGCGGTGCTCTGCAGACATCTGAACGGCACTGAGGAGCACAGACAGAGGATCAGCGTGTGAGCGTGACGGCGGCGGCGGGGTGACGGCGTCCTTACTGCAGGTGGGCCCCGAAGGTGGACGTGATCCTGTAGATGGCGGTCTTGAGCGTGGCTCTGAGGGCGAAGCGCAGTGTTTTGTGGGAGGAGTCTCCCAGACTGACGGGGGACTTGACAGGTTTACTGGAGGCGTGAGGCAGCTTGAAGTGTCGGTCCACAGCCTGAACAGAACCGGCGTTTGCTCAGAACTTCACATTGAAGAAGATTTATCATCACAGTGATGTTTCTGTTCTGATTCTAACTACATAAATGGACCCAAGAATCTCACCTCTTGTAACAGCAGCATGCAGCTGAGAATGCTGGGTAATGTAGTCTGAACCACTCCAAACTGGTCTTCTGTGAAGGAGGCTTGTACGAGGTAAGACAGGCCTGCGGTGTCGGGTCAGAGAGGACGAAATGAAGCCGACGGTCCGGAAGGTTCCATCCAGACGGACACGGAGCAGAACCTACCTTCTAAAGCCCAGATGTGAGCCTGGCCGTCTGCAAACAGAGCCTGGCTGGAAGCTTCTGGAAGCTGCAGGACGACAGGAGCAGAGAGTCTTCAGAGCAGGAAGGACTTCAGCAAGAAGCTCTACCAGAGTCCACATGCAGGTGAAGGTCTAGAGACCACATGAAGGTTTAGAGTCCACATGAAGGTTTAGAGTCCACATGCAGGTCTAGAGACCGCATGCAGGTCTACAAGAGTCCACATGCAGGTCTAGAGTCCACATGAAGGTCTAGAGACCAGATGCAGGTCTAGAGACCGCATGCAGGTCTACAAGAGTCCACATGCAGGTGAAGGTCTAGAGACCACATGAAGGTTTAGAGTCCACATGCAGGTCTAGAGACCACATGAAGGTCTACAAGAGAACACATGCAGGTCTACAAGAGAACACATGCAGGTCTACAAGAGAACACATGCAGGTCTACAAGAGAACACATGCAGGTCTAGAGACCACATGAAGGTCTAGAGACCATATTCCGTTCTAACGCCGTGTTCACACCGGACACTGCCAGCGCAGCAGAGGCGTAAAGTTTTAACGTTCAGCTAATGCAAAGACACCCTCTGAGATCTTGTGACAGCACGTCAACCAATCAGGGACTCAGCTTTTGGTCATGTGACGTTTTTAATGACTAGGTAAGTAGAAAATAAATTCAATATGATCCTGAACTTCATCCTGAACTTCTCCAGGTTCCAGGTCTCTGGAAATCAGAACATCGGTTTAAAGCTCACCTGATTAAAGAAATGAAAAACTTCATCACTTTTCTTAACCTGCATGGTTGCTGGAGACTGTCCTGTTACACCCCCTGAACAGATCACCAGCCCGTTACAGAGCCCATATAGCTGGATTAACGGCTATGCTAGCCAGCCTCCCGGTGGACACCTCGGTGAGGTTTACTATCCAGGCAGTGGAGCCTGCTGTAAGTTAAAGATCCTCCAGTTTTATTTATATTTCTCCTCTCAGGTAAAACTGAGCCACAGACAGAAGTAACGTTCAAGTACCTCTGTAGAGCTCTCCAAGGCTTATAACCCAAGATACTCGCTCAGCATCATCCATGTTTTCATGAAGCGACTCCGCGCCACAGGCGTCGACATAATGGAGTAAGTCTTAAAGAAACGTATTCATAAATACAGCCCGTCTCTGCAGAACACGACTTCTCTTTGTCTGGAACATGAATTTCTCCTGTTTGTGACTCATTTATTAAACTACAATAGAACTAAGAATGTTATTGATCCTCTGGGTAGGGAAATGATCTGGATACCGAAGCTCTTCATTTGATTCTGGTATTAAAACTAGATGAACTCTTTACTTCCAGAGTTTTCTGTTCTGTGATTTACTGTAACTTTACTGGAATTCCAGTAGATGTTTAAAGATGTTGTGTTTACGCGTCACGGACGACGCCTCAGGTGTTAGAGGCTGAAATCTAATGAGGTCAGCAAATGAAACAAACTATTTCTCATCGACTCAAATATAAAAAAGAACATTTTTGTTCAACTTGACTACAGTCTGACGACTAATCGACTGTTAAATTAGCAGCTCTACTGTCAGGATCTTTTCTTGTTATGGCATAAATAAAATTTCTATAATAAACTTGATCAATCGATGTAAAACTAAATGTTGTGTTCATATTTGTTCTGTAACTTTGTGTTGATGAAAACGACTTTTCCTTAATGAATGTTTCTCATTGACGGCTTTCTTCCTCCATACAGAACTATAAACGGTGAATCTGAGGCGGCAGCCGCGATTCTGACGCCGGTGTGAACGCAGCTCTAACAGGATGGAACTTCTAATGTTAGTTGGATTCAGAACCGTGACGGTGACAAACAGCATGGATGTTTCCAGAACGAAGGCTGGCTCTGAACCGGACCAGAACCGTGGCGTGCAGGAACATGGTCAGGGTTAGGACTCTAACAGAAACACGTGGGAGAGCGGACGCCGCCTTACCTTGGTAAACAAATACATTACCAGCACCCGCTTGGCCAGGAAAAGTTTGACCTGAGAGACAGCGAGTGAGAGGTTGGGACGGTCCCGCGTTAGCCCGTTCTCCTCAGAACCAGAACAGGTGCTCTTCAGCTCACGGTGGGGGGGCCGTCAGTTTAAGGGGTACAGTGAGGACGGGTGCAGAGGTACGGTACCTGCTCTCTTCGGTTCTGGAAGAACTGAGCCAGGAAACTGGGTCTGGAAGATTCTGGTTTGGGGCTGGGAAGGGAGGCGGGTGAGGCGGGGGGGCTGCCGTTCGCCTGAGAATCTGTGGAGGGAGAACAGCTGATTCACTCTGAGCTCGTCCACATCGACGCTGCAGCTAAGCCCCGCCCACCTGTGGAGGTGGACCAGAGCTTCGGCGCCCTCCTCAGGACGTGGGGGCTCTGGACCGAGCCGTGCCACGGCGAGCCCAGATCCGGCGGGGCGGCCAGGCGGCGCAGAGTGGGCGGGGCAAAAGGGCTGTCCAGGTCAGGGGTGAAGGGTGACGTCAGAGGGCTCAGTGGCCCCGCCCCCATGGAGCGCAGAAAGACGGACGCCGGAGTCTTCATCAGGAACGCGGGTCTGGAGCTCATCGAGTCCTCGGTACCTGAGGGTGTCGGTTTGAATTCGTGAGCTTTATTGAGTTTGGGACAGTGCACGTTAACAAACATGAACCAATGTGTTTTAAATATGAGGGGTCCCAGACGCTGGCTCATTTCAAGCTGCAGACCTGTGGCAGGTTGATGTTAAAGAGATGAACGATTCACATACAGTGAAAAAACAGGTAAAACACAGAAAATTCATTTTAAAATCAGAGCTTTGGAGTAAAATGTTCTTATTTCTGATGGCACGTTTGAGACTCCAAAAACCACACTTCATTTAAAAATGACTAAATTGTAACCTCCTCTTTTAGTGTGATTGCTTAGTCAGCATTCACATTAGAGTGATTGTCCTGCTTCTTTCTGTACGTTTTTAAACACGTAAAGACTCAGTCACACTTTAAGATTTCAGAAATATTCGTATCAAAACGTTCAGCTCATTTAGGATATTACTGCTCATGTTTTTGGTATTCATAAACTTTATGGTTTTTGAAATATTCAGCAGATTATGTCTCATAGGAAATGAATGAGAACGTTTTTAAGTTTCAACATTTTAAATAGATTAGCAACAAACCTTTAAATATATTCATGTTTTCATCTTTTAGAGTCCTTTTAAAAAAAAATTAAGTTTAGCTCATATTTTAGCAACAGGCTAACGTTTTTGACTAATTTAGTTTACTGAGTTTACTCTTTAGGCTACTTTGGAGTTTAGCTAGTTTTTAAGAAACAAGCTAGCATTTTGGATAATTTGGAGTTTAGAACCTATTTAAGCTCCTAATTGAAAATTTGACATGCATTAGGGATATTTAACAATTTTACTACCAATTTTTCCTAAATTTAGGTCAACTTTTGCCCTCTTTCATGGTTCTTTAATAACATCTCCAGTCTTTTAGCAGACGTAACATTTTGCTAAAAGCTTTTGCATTTTCAGCAAATCCCTTCAGCAGTTAAAGTAAACCGTCAGCTCACTAGCATTATCACAAGTAATTCCTATTAGTACTCTGGTTCAGAGGACGAGCCCTGGAATGAAAATACACTTTAAAGATGATCCCGCCCCCTCTACCTGACGACTCAGACGAGGTTTTCCGTTCACCGCTGCTGGACAGGGACTTGGTCCGGCCGTTGGTCGCCACCGACTCGTGGTGCAACACCAGCCTCTGGGTCAGCTCGGCCAGCAGGGACAGGCACTCCTTACTGATGGCGTTCCAGTTGTGGGCGTGTCCTCCTGATGGAATCAAACGCTGTAAACTGTGAGCAGGACGTAAAGACGGCGGCGGTCTCGGCAGAACCACAGACCTGGCTGGCTCAGGCTGAAGACCTGGCTGCGGCGGGACGGGGAGTGCTGCGACAGCAGAGAGAGGTCCTGCAGGGCGAGAAACTGCCGGACAGCAGAGGTCAATGCTCAGCATGGGGAGGGGGCGTGGCCAAGCCTCGACTCACCTTCAGGATCATCGGCTGCTTTTCTGACAGGACTTTAGGGAGACACTGAGGAGCTTCTTCAGTGAACGTGGACTGAACAGGAAAGCTGTAGGCCTGCAGAGAAGCCGTTTCAGGTCTCAGACTGAAGGAAACCGGACGTCTGACAGGAGCGTGGAAGCGCCACGTACCTCAGTGACAAAGATCCTGAAGAGCAGCAGAGTGATGTACCAGGAAAACAGCAGGTAGGCGGCGCTGATCCACAGGTGGTACAGCAGAGACAGATCAAGCAGTCCAGATATGCTGTCGAGGGGGTGGGCGGAGCTGGGGGCATAACCATATTCACTCTGTGATCCAGACACGTCCTAAAACCCGTCCACTCTGTCCCACCATACACACCTGTCCAGGTGAAGGCTCAGACTTCTGCAGATCCATGCTCTTGGAACGTGTCCTGGAAACGTTCACAGAGGAACATTAGGAAGATCTCTAACGCGTTATCATCTGACGCAGATGATCTGGAATATTCTCAGACGGCATTACCCAGAAAGAAATAGAAACCCAGAAAGTTCCTGACGGAGTAGAAGGATTGAGCGGCGCTGCACTTCACGGCCAGAGGCAGAGACCCTTTGAAGCACAGGTATTTGTGTTGCTGCGGAGACAACATGAGAGAACACCTTTACAGACCGCTCTCTGCACGCCGGACCACCGAGCGCCGGACCACCGAGCGCCGGACCCTCAGCACAGACCTGCACGGTCCCAAAGGACACGTAGTTCATGTTATGGATGACTCCCAGAAGACCGTGAGAGAGTCCCACGAAGCCCCCCTCCAGCAGCAGCAGCAGGTGGTGCTCATTAAGACACATGTGGGCGGGGCCATCCCTGACGGAGAGCAGACGGGTCAGAGGTTTGCAGCAGCTCGCCACGCCCTCTTTAAATTCAGCCACGTACCCGTCCTTCTGAGGGCACGGAGAGGCCAGCGTCTCATATCGGTAACCGATGGTGACAGCACAACACCACCCCACGACCACGCCCATCAGGCCGTGGGCCAGGCAGTACAGCAGCTGGCGAGGATGGAGCAGCCGGCCCAGCAGCGCCACTTTAGAGCAGGCAATCGTCGGGACGACTTAGGAGAGAGAAGAACCGGGAGACAACACGTCTGGAAACTTCTCATCCTTAAACAACAACGTCGGCGTGGAGACCAGGAGCCTCACCTGTGTAGTACTCGAAGGTCAGGAAGCCGACCGCGATGACGACTCCAGCCAGCAAAATGAAGGAGAAGACCGCGCCGGCGCTCACGAGCACGGACGCACAATCTGGACATTCAAGCCAGACAGACACATCAAGCAGAGGTTCCAGAACATGTCCGTCCAGGTGAAGCTGCTGACACACCTGCCAACATCCGGAGCGGGTGAAGGACGCTGAGCTTGCTGAGGACCACAAAGGCTGCTGTGGTGGCTGGCAGCAGCAGGACGGACCAGGCGATGCTGGCCGCAGCTCTCCAGCAGAGCACCTGGGGGGAGGAGTCAGCCGCACCTGGATCAGGACCTGGATGCACCGCGGGGTCCAGACTCTACAGGTGTGTGACGTCATCCTCACAGTTTGGCAAACTTTGTTTCTACAGCACCTTCCTCATATAAATTATAGTGTTTCACGATAGAAAATGAGGCAAAAATCCACCAGAAACAGGAAATTAGACATAAAAAAATCACGTTATTGTATATTTAAAGGACAAAGTAAAGATGTAGTCGCAGCAAAGACACTCAAACCACCACGTTACCGGCTGATATGAAGCCTTTAGTCCGGTTTAATCCCGGTATTATCGGAGCAGAGTTGATAAAAACCGCCGGTTAGCCGCACGCAGGTGAGCTAGCATAAACACCGGGCTTTGGCGCGCGAGTTGTTCGCACGCGCTCATACGAACCTTCTGGGTGAACCAACAACCCGAACCGGCAGAAAACATGTCGCTGGTTCCGGTGGCGTCCCGTTCCACAGACCTGTAAACACAGAAACCAGCCAAACTCCCGGTGACCGAACTATTCACAACACATTCCGCGCCATGCGAGCCGAGGACCCCGCGAGGCTGCCCGACGAGCTGCCGGAACAAAAACCCCAGAAATACAAACACGGAACATTTCTGACACACTTTGAAGCAATTCACGTGGTTCGGTTTTATTTTTTATGAAGTTAAATGTTTATTTTATTTCAAAGTCAATTTATTCAAAAGTTTAGCTGTTTTTTACGGACAGATTTGACTGAACCGACAGAACAAATGTGGAATTTTACCTCATATTCGTGTAAATTCACGAGCTTTTTGTGTTGGATTCTAAAGCAGCTTTTCTGTCTGCGTTTGCAGAGATAAATCCTCCTGAAAACCAGAGCCTGTCCATAAATAAATGACACAAACAGCTTCAGTTCTTGTTCACAACTCATTTTCTAAAGGATTCAATGACAACAGCAGAACAATTCACAATAATCCGGAGGAGTCTGTTAACAGCAGGAGGTAGCTGCTGGGTTGGAGACATCTGATGCTGGTATCCTCAGTTCTGGACTGCAGAAGCCTCGTCGTGCAGTAAAATCTGTCTGTCGTGGTGATAGTTGCTGTGTTTGTCCCAGAAGGGCTTTTTGTCACTGTCAGAGGAGAAGGTCTTGGTGTTGAAGGCGTTCTCCGGGAGCTTCTGGGACGAGTTGATGGACATGTCGGTTTGGACCTCCTTGTGGATGGGAGATTTCTGGATGATTGAAGGCAGGGCCAGCTGCTCCCTGTGGCTCTTCTTGTCCTCCCATAACTTCAGGAGTCGGCGCTGGTTATTGGTCATGTCCTTGAGGTTCTGCTGCAGGGACTGCACTTGCTCTTCTAGGAGCGCCTTGGAGGTGACGGTGTTGGACAGCTCTGCCGTCAGCTCGTCCACGGTCAGGGTCAGCTTTCCAGTCTTCTCCACCAAAGAGTTGCACTCGCGTTCCTTTTCGTGGAAGTCATTGACGATATCCTTGGTGGTCTTCCCGCTGAAGGTGGGGCTGTTCTCCAGCCCGATCTCAGTCCGCAGAGCCTTCACTTGTTTCCTCAGCTCCTTGTTGTCCAGCGTGAGCGTCTTCAGCTTCTGTTTCAGAGCCTCGGTGGAGCGCATCCGGGCCTCGTACTGCCGGACCTTCTCCTTCAGAGCGCTTTCTCTCTGCAGAGCCTCGTCTCTCTCCTTCGTGCATTTCTCTAAAAGTTTCAGGGTCTCAAATTTGGAGCCTTTTTCCCCTTTGCCACTTGAGGTGGCCATCATTCAGGAATGAAACGAGTTAAAGAAAGACTAGAACTCCATAGAAAAAAAGACGATGGCATCAATAAATCCAAAAGAAGCAACCGTTCCCCGGCGGACTGAGACGGAGGAGGCTGGCATTCCTCTCCAGAGGACTTCAGTTGGACAGACAGCTGCAGTGTAACTCAAAGCTGGGGCTAGAATGACCATTAATTAGGGCGCCACCTTTCCTTTAACACAGCTTCAAGTGACACAATTTTTCCCTATTTGTTAATTAATCTGAGAATGTTTCCCTTGTTGGTGGGTGGAAATAATAAACACAGCATAATGAGGGCCTTTGTCTAAAGATGCAGACCACAGTCTGCTAATGCGTGTGGTCACATCGCGTATGCAACATTTTCCACTGGAGATGACCCGTGCATGCTATCTGTGAGTGACACTAGATTCCACCAACACGCAACCGGCCGGCGGAGCGGCAGGCGAGACGCCGGCGAGCTGACATGGTCTGTGGAAGGATCTGCTGGTCATGTGGGTCAGAGCTGCTGCTTCACTCATTATTGAACACGAGCATCTTTATTCTGCACAAAAACGACTGATCCCATGACGAACTTCCACACGTTTCATGTCTGCGTGGATGTTTTCATGACAAAGACCGGAGAACACGTGAAGTATTGCTGTAGAAAGGCAGGAATGTGGCTTCATTGAGGGCACTTTTCAGTCAGAAACACCTTCACAGGACAATCCCAACAACTAATCATAAAATCACAAGTTTATACTCATTAGCTTCTATAACAGGAAGACATGAAAAGGTAAATATAAATTGCCATCCTCCCGTTCATCCTCAAACTGGTCATTTATAAACCTGAACCGGAGAACATCTAAAAACTCCACCTTTATAAAGATTTTGTGCCCTTTGACACCCAATCCCACTTCACCTGCAGCATGTTTACAACCCATCCCATTAGAAAGACACACTCGGTTTCCAGAAGTCACGTTGCTGCACAACGAGGGCTTTTTGAACAGTCTGAGGCGGCACATCCGAGTGCCGTGAAATCCAGCCGTCCCATGACTTCACCAGCGCAGAAACCCGATTCTCTCCAATAAAGCAACGGAAGAACCTGCGATTAAACACACACACACACACACACACACACAGGTGAGTCAAACCACAGTAGGTTCAGGGCCGTTTGAGACCTGCAGGTCACAGAACGACAAAAGAATGACTGATCCAAAGAGATTCTCCGCAGATACTCAAACAGACTTTGACTCTTTCTGGTTTTCTCACCAGATTTTCCCCGTGCAGCCTTCATGAAGAGGAAGCGTTCGCCTTGAGCCGGCCGGCTGTGGGAGGAGCAGCAGGCGCTCCCGACAGCTGCGGCGTGCTAAAGAAATACATCTGAAAGCAATGACAAGAAAAAGAATCTTTAATTGTGATGGAGTCACAGTGAAATATTCAGGTCAAGACGGACACAATGCAGGAATCCATTCAGCCGTCAGAGACAGGCGGCTGTACTTTGTAAAGCAATTAGAATAATGAGAGCAGACATGTGATCCTGCAGACCTGATGAGGTTCTACCTGCACTTAACAAACCTGCTCAAAGCTCCTATTGACCAGCCCCCCAATGGCAATGAACCTGATCCCCTCATTTCCCAGAAACACATGCAGATGCACAAAGATGGCAGCATAATGAAGTGTGTGATTGACACAAACACGCCGGGTCAATGCCTGGACATGCTGAGATCATTGAGGACAAATGAGAAGCAGCTGCTGTTATCTACACCCACATGAAGAGGCAACAGGAAGAAAGAAAAGACCGTCAAGAAGCCAATCGCACCGCGGCGTGAGCGGCTCGGCGGCCGCGTGCCAAAGCAGCAGACGGACTCTTGTTTTCCAGAGATCCAGATTGGTTCAGTGAGGACCAATCTGATCAGATCATCAGCATTACCTTACAGACCACAGCCAGGAGGACATCCAGCAACACGATGGCGGACACGGTCGCCATGGCAACTTTGGGGTGGTCCTCCCTTAGAGCGGGCCAGAAGGTCATGACCAGGACTGAGCCCGACAGGCCGAACGCCGCCACCATGGTGAGCCACTTCAGCCACTCCAGCGGGACGATGCACAGGACCTGACGAGAGCACGAGAGGTCGAGAGGTCAACGGCTTCACAGACTGAACGGCAAACAGGAAGCTGTAGATCTTACCACAGCAGGAATGTAGACCGACAGAGAGTACCCGTACACACACACGATCTCCATAAAGGAGTACGACACCAAGTTCAGGATCTTGTTGTTTCTCCACAGCAAGAAGCCCCAGAGCGCCAGAGGAACAAACCAGGCGTAGCTGAAGATCATCGTGGCAGCGATGGTGACTGGAAGAACCAGAACAAACGCCATGAAGACCTGACCCCCCGTCTGCTGACGCCCCGTCACCGCTGCTTACCTTTACGAAACTCTGGCTTATATTTCCCATTCATGAAGTTGGAAATGTTCCCGCTGATGAAAACGGCGAACACGAGAGTGGTGCAGATCCAGAACGGTCCTGAGAACGAGAGACGCAGTTCTTTAGGAACATCCCGTAAACCTGTAAGACAGAGGTCCCCAAACTACGGCCCGCGGGCCGCATCCGGCCCTCCTCTACATTTGGCCTGGCCCCCCAACTTTTTTAGGCTAATTTGAAGTTCAGCTAATATTTTAGCGACATGCTAGCTGTTTTAGCTCATTTAGAATTTTTACAGCTATTTTGGCACTTTGCTAATATTTTAGCTAGCTATCAGCTTCAGTCTTTTTCAGCTATCAATGTAAGCATCTTCACCTGTTGATCTATCGCAGGTGATGCTATATATCTAGTTTTTCAAATGTTTTTGCATTATTTTTTCTGTGAAAATTACAGAAATGAATTATTTAAAACGTGTGGTTTTCAGGAAAACCGTAAATGTTTACGTTTAGGCTGTGATTGCTACACTTTTTCGGTTGTCCTACAACTGACCGGCCCCCCATCAGAGAAGAAAACAGTTATGTGCCCCTCACAAGAAGAAGATTGGGGACCGCTGATCTAAGAGACGAGGATTCAAAGCAAACAGAACCATAGAGATCAGGATTCTTCCGGAGGTAAAACTGGATGAAGTTCTTTCTGGGCCACGGCAGCAGCGATCCGAGGATCCTCTCCTTCACCTGGAGAAGAGACGTCATTTCGATCAACTCCAGCCAGAAACATTCTTAATACTGACAGGAGTTTTGAGTACAAAAATTACATGATGAGTCTCGATGTCGAAGAACTTCTGATAGTATTCAAATGTCCAGAAAGGAGGACTTTTCTTCTGTCCAGAGAGAAGCTTCAAAGGAAACAACACAGTCCAGATGAATCTACCGATTCTAGAGAAAAGGAGTTTGAGTTTCTGGAAGCTGAAGGCCCGACCTGACCTCTTCCCTGTCGTCAGAACGAGCTGGATATTCATCGTCAGCGTCGGGGTCAAATCCAGCAGCTTTCGTTTGTCTCTTCACATCTTCATCCTCAATGGTTATGGTGGTGGCGTCTCTATTGGTGTCCAACAGATTGCCTTCTTCTTCAAACTCTGATGTCAAAGGGAAAAACATGAGGAGGACTTGAAACATCAGAATCAAGCAAATCTCTACAAAACAGTGAGAAAATCAAACGTATTCAGAATGTTTTTTTAAACTAACATTTTTTCTGTGTTGCAGATACATCAACAGGTGTAACCCATAAACCACACGTGTCAAAGTCAATTCTATCCTTTTATTTCATAGTTATAAACAGCCCGATTCTAACTTGGGCTCACTTCTAACTTGTGTAATTTTGACAAAATATATTTTTATGGAGCGTAAAACATTGAAAGTTGTTCAACCCTTTAACACCGGAGCTTCAGTGTTTCTGTTCTTAGATTTCCTGTAACTGTTCAACCGTTAACACAATATTTCCGGCGTGTCGAGACGCTTTTCTCCTTTAAATTCTACAGGAATTATAGTCTTAACAGTTGAAAAGTGTCTTAAAGTTTCTGTGTTTTTCCTCCTCTTTATTATTCATAGCTGTGCTAAAAACTGAAGCTTTTGAAACGTGTAAAGCAGCAGAACCAACAACCCCGTCCTCCTCCAGCAGAACAGCTGTGATGCTGCAGAAACAGCTGATCTGAAAACAGCTGATGAATGTCAACATTTGACAAAGGAGGCACCGACTCGTTTCATCAAACCGGTTCCGGGTTCTCTACGTTTTAGGGGGTCCAGACTTACCTCGGAACTCAAACGGGTCATTGTTCGAGGCCATCTGCTCCAGTCAGGAGGTCGGAGTTCGGGGTTTTCAGCAGTTTAATGTCCGGCAGAAGCAGCTGAGGCTCTAAAATGACACGTTTACGTCTAAATGTGAAGATGCGCGAGCTGTGGGATAAAGTCGTAGGTCTGAATGTCGCGGAACCTTCACGACACCTTCATCCGGTTCTGGTGCAAAAGGTTTTAAGAATAATAAAAATGAAGATTCGCAAAAAGACAAACTTACTGGATTGTTCGCCAAATCAAAGTATTTCCTGATAGCTAGGTTAGCTTAAAACCGGATATGACGTCCCAGTAAACAACACAGGGGTTTCCGGGGTTAGAATTCTTTCAAAGTAAGAGGTTGTGGAGAAATGTTCGATTAAAAACAATCAGACTCTTGGATTTTGTGAATATTTTTTTTCCTGATTTGCTTTGGTGTTTAAACACAGCAGATCGTGGAGGTTTTATGTTAAACTTTGGTTCGTTATAAAGACTTCTGCTGCCTAAACTTTAACTTTGAGTCTTGAAAGATGTTCAATACTTTATACCATCCACAGAAGAAATACACGCTGTCACGTAAGTGTCATGTGTCATACAATCAAATTAAATTGTATTGCTTAATGTCTTTTTTTTTTTTTTTTTTATCTTTAATGCTTTTATTCTGGAGGTTGTTCGCTCGCTAACAGGAAGTGACGTTGGGTTTGATGATGGAGGGCTGCAGCGTCTATGTTCGGGAAAGAGGCAAACTTAGGCGCGTGGGTGACTTCGCTGCGTCTCCAGCGGCCCCCCCGGCTGGCGGTGGCGCGTGGACAGATCCCCGCGCGCGCGCGCCCACAGACAAACATTGCAGAATGAGTTCCCGCGCGGAGGGAACGACTCTGTTCCAGATCGCGCTGTCGTTCGTCGTTGACCACATCCACCTCGTGGACTCGCTGGTCGGTTTCCCGGAGCAGATCGGGCGGGAGGTGTTCGCGGCTGCTGCCGCAGCTCACGTGTTTTCCCGCCCAAACTCCGCTAAAGCGCTGCGGTTGTTCGCTGACGCTTATGGAGACCTGCTGCTCGGATCCCTGTGCCTCAGACACCGGTGGGCTCCGTTTCCTCCACGCTGCTGTGTAGCGTCCGCTGTGACGTCATCACGTCCTCTCCCCGCAGGTTCCCGCTCCTGCACGAGCGGATGGAGGAGATCAGAGCGTTCCGCAGCCTGACGTCTCTGGACCTGTTCGGCTGCAGGCTCGGTGACCATCATGAGATCTTCCAGCACGTGACGTCACTGCCGAAGTCAGCCTCTTTGCTCCGCCCACATGCCGTCAGCGCGAGGATCTGACGGCTGTCTCTGCATCAGCAGCTTGGTCCAGCTCTCCGTGGGTGGGAACGGTCTGTCGGACGCTGGCCTGCAGAGACTGACGGCTCCGGTCCGGATGAGGCGGTCGGGTCTGGACGGTCTGCGGGTTCTGGATGTTTCCTGTCAGTTCTGTGAGATTGCACGGATGCAGCCGTGCACGTCCCGCTCTGAAAGCTCCTCAAACTCTGCTTGCAGACAATCCCGTCTCGGAGAGGGCCCTCAGGTTCCTCACCTGCCTGCCGGCGCTGTCCCAGCTGGACGTGTCCCAGACCCAGATGAGGGTAAGACGTATCCCTGTGGCCCTGTGGATCGGCGGTCCGACCCTGACTGTGGTTCCTCCTCAGATCGGCGCCGGGTTACAGAGAACCATGTGGGCCGTGCTGGGCCTGCTGCCCTCCCTCAAACCTCTGGACCCCTTCAACCATTCTGGATGTAACACTGCAGGCTGGGCAGAGCAGGTCAGTGTTCAGACACGCCCCACAGGTGTGGACGCTTCACCTCAGACTGAGAGGTCGGATTCTGCTCAGGTCGTGGATCAATGGGAAGCGATTGGATCAGAGCCGGCACCGCAGAGGACAGTGGAGGAGTCCCGGCTGTCGGCGCTTTGCTTCTGTAAGTCTGACGCAGACGTCTCGTTCTACCGTCCAGGTATTCAGACTTCTGCTCCAACAGATGGAAGACAGAGGAGGATCAGAGAGGGGCGGAGCTCCTCCGGCGCGGCCGATGGGGGCGTGGAGGGAGACCCGACCCGAGCGGAACTGCATTTCTACAGACCCCCGACGGGCGGCGTAGAGGAGCCGCCGTCCGTCACCGCCGGTCCTCCGGAGGAAGCTCCCCGCCGCCATCCGAGAAAACGAAAGCAGCACCCAGGAGAGCGCGGCGTGTCCCGAAGCCCGCCCAGGAAACGCAGCTTCTCCTCGGCTCTGACTGCAGAGGACATGGAGCTGCTGCGCAGCTACTGAAGCATGCGCAGGTGCAGCTGAAGCATGCGGAGCTACTGAAGCATGCGCAGCTGCAGCAGCTACTGAAGCATGCGCAGCTGCAGCTGTTGCGCAGCTACTGAAGCATGCGCAGGTGCAGCTGAAGCATGCGCAGCTACTGAAGCATGCGCAGGTGCAGCTGAAGCATGCGCAGGTGCAGCTGAAGCATGCGCAGGTGCAGCTGAAGCATGCGCAGCTACTGAAGCATGCGCAGCTACTGAAGCATGCGCAGCTACTGAAGCATGCGCAGGTGCTACTGAAGCATGCGCAGGTGCTACTGAAGCATGCGCAGGTGCTACTGAAGCATGCGCAGCTGCAGCTGAAGCATGCGCAGCTGCAGCTGAAGCATGCGCAGCTGCAGCTGAAGCATGCGCAGCTGCAGCAGCTACTGAAGCATGCGCAGCTGCAGCAGCTACTGAAGCATGCGCAGCTGCAGCAGCTACTGAAGCATGCGCAGCTGCAGCAGCTTCTGAAGCATGTGCAGCTTCTGAAGCATGCGCAGCTGCAGCAGCTACTGAAGCATGCGCAGCTGCTGAAGCATGCGCAGCTGCAAATGTTGCGCAGCTACTGAAGCATGCGCAGCTGCAAATGTTGCGCAGCTACTGAAGCATGCGCAGCTGCAGCTACTGAAGCATGCAGACCTGCAACATTCCACGCAGCTCAACACCAGAGCAGCCTCCACCACCCCGGCTGCACCAGCAAACAACAACTCGCTACAATCCAGTTTGTAGTCTTTATTTTAGCAGGTAAAAAGCAGAAGATCCTGGAGGAGGATAGAAAACAGGAATCACTTCAACCAAACGTCTGCAGAGATCAAAGGCAGCAGCCAGGCTGCAGGAATGCTTTACAACCACAGATCTTGAAGGAAATAAAACCAGAACTAAGACTTTGTCTCGTTTATTCTGACTCCTCGTTAGAGCGATCAGTCTGTACCGTCTTTAGTGTAAGGGGCGGGGCATGTCAGAATTCAACTTTAATCAAAATAAAACAGCAGGGAGCTAGCAAAGAGGACAAACTGTCTTTACATCCGCCACCGCGTCATAATGCCTCAATCGTATAAAAACTTTTCCCTGAAGGTCGGATGGAGGACGCCGGTAGAAACCATCAGTGCTGCTGGGGGGTGGGGCTGGGGGGTGACGCACCACATCCACCTCAGCACTAGATGTTAGACCGGTTCAGATCCACCTTGTGAGGGAGGGGTCCAGCCTCTTCGTCCAGCCCTTTGGAGGTGACGATGAGCAGAGAGGATGCTGGGTAAGGGGTCAGCTTCTTCTCTGGCAGGTGCTCGCTGTCTCCATAGATGCTCAGTTTCTGTAGGAGACGGAGGGAAATTCTGAAGATCCAATAATCCACATCTGGGGTTCTGATCTCTATTCTGATTCACTTCAACTCTGAGCTTCTGTTCTCGGCCGTGTTTCAGGCGCCTGGCCTGCAGACCACGCCCCTACCTGTTCCCTTTTCCTTACCGGGAGGGAGGGTCTAGAGCACGGATAACCAGTTTGAACAGCTTATATTCTGTCAAATGACTGGCATGAAGCCCGATGAGGAATTCTTTCGTCTGGCTACCTCAATAAAATTCAAGTGAATCCTGTCCATCACTTTGAAAGCTTTTGGAGAAACGGATCCATGATCACTGATTTCTACTCCATACATGAAGAATGAGCAGGTCAGATGGAGCAGAGACGCCGGCCGTGGCGCCGCAGACCTACCTCTGAAGGAACATACTGGTCCACGGCGGTTGCCACGGTAGCACAGCAGATCCAGACCAGAACCATCACCGACAGGATCAGGGTGGTGGTCAAGATCCATCCTGGTAGCCACGGGTTCCTGAGGACGAAAGACCGCAACTTAACCCGGAGTGGGTCCGGCAGAACCACGGTGCCGTCACCGCTCAGCGGAGGCCGGTCCACCACAAACCTGGAGAGGCAGCTGAAGAGGTTGTATTCGCCATAGAAGCTCCGGACGCCGCGCACGTCTCTGTCGCGCTCCTGGATCAGCGCGCGGTCGTAGTCTCTGTAGACGGGTCTGCCGAGTCCAGGAGCTGAGGAACCAGGAGAGCGTTACGCACCGGTCCACTCGGACCCGACAGCCTGAGACTGCAGCTCTTTGGTTCTGCTCGTGAGGCCCGGCGTGCTTACAGCTCTGCTGCAGGTCCTCCTCGGCTCGGCCGTCCGGGTCGACCCAGGGGAAAACCTTCACCTGAGGTTCAGCCTGTGGGGCAGAAGCGGAGCGGCGATCAGCGCCACATCCACCTGCACACGGTCCAGCCGGGACTCGCCTCTCACCTGGAAAATCACCACCTTTCCGTCATCGGCCTGCAGGTAAAAGGTCCAGGTGGAGGTGATGAGGCTCTGGGCCTGGCTCATGACGTCATCCCAGAAGCCTCTGACCAGCGTGAGCGGGTAGAGGAGGTGCATCCTGGGAACCATGATCTCCAGCTGACAACACAGAGATGGTCTGACTGAGGGGGCAGGTCACCTGCACGCGCCGGCCGGTGGGTTGGGGGTGGGGTTACCTGCTCGTGTCTCTGCTCCGCGAACGGCAGCTGGTTCTGGCAGCCCAGGCTGCAGGCGAACTGCTCCTCGGACTGGCTGTAGGCCTCCTGGCAGGCTGCGGGGCGACATGAGGTGTTAGAGACGCAACAGTTGGAGCGCGCGCGCGCGCAGGCTGCGGCCCGGACGGCCTCGGCGGTTCTTACTGGCTTCACATTCGGACTTGGTCCGGTTCAGATCCCCGCCGTCACGCACGAACTGGCAGATGGAGAAGAGGCGGCAGCCCCTCCGGCAGGCGTACAGCTCTTCCTCCTGCGGACAAACACCTGAGCGGTTACCTGTGTCCCTGCGCGGTGAAGCCCCGCCCCCCATGGCTCCAGCGACAGCCGCTAAGACTGCGCGAGCGGCCGACGCTCACCCGCGGATATGTGTGCAGACTGTAGGTCATCTCACAGGAGCCGCGGCAGGACGCCGTGCTGCCCAGCACGCTCTCAAACACGTCCGAGGCCGCGCGCGCCGCGAGCCCGGAGCCCAGCAGGACGAGGAGTCCGCAGGTGAGGCTGAACGCGGAGCAGGAACCCATTTTCTCCACGAAAACAAACAAGGTCCGCTTCCCAGTCCTCCTTAAGCGCTCTGAAATCTCGCTCCAGTTCAAACTCTCGCGATGGTTTATGTTGCGTTCAGGGACTCCTCTGAAAACAGAATTCTCTCCTTCAGAACAGTTCTTCACTTAAACCACTTTTGTTGCTGTTTTCTTGAAGTGCTTTTATTTTCCAAGTTTTGCAAAGTATTACTAATTAACTTTTTGTTCATATTTCAGAAAAAGATGTTAGTTTAAAAGAAGTAATCTGTACTCTGTAAGTACTGTGTAAGTAACGGCTCAATCCTCGTAAAAATTGGTCAAGATTACCGGCAGAGAAAAAAGAGTTTCTGGTAATCTGACATAATTTCTTTAAAATGCAGAGGATAGAATCTAAAAGTCTTTTAATTATGTAAACATGAACAGACTGTAACATAAACACAAGACGCAAATCTGAACGTTAAATGTTTGTTTGTTGTCTTGGTTCCTGAAGCAGCTTCCGTTTCCGAAATCTCCATTTTTCCTGACTGTCGTGAAGGCAGCACGGACGCTCTCTGTGTGCTGCCTTGCTAGCGGCATCAGTCCGCGGTTATAGGATTGTTTGTTTGTTTGTTTGTTTTCCCTCCTGAACCCGCGCGCGCTGATTGCATTCATAGCTGCGACTTTAACTGGATGACGTCACAGCTTTTTGTGCTAACGCTAGCAGCGATACGTTAGCATTCACTGTTTGATTCCAGGTTTGTTAATAAAGTTTTTTTTTTTTGTTTTTTTTTAACATGGACCGGTTTGTTGTTCGGCTCCCTAAAGAAGGACGGAAGCCGCCGAGGACCACAGAGAAACGCTACAGGCAGACCACCATCGAGTCTTTACGGGTGAGTGAACGGAAGGGTTCGGTTCCGGGACACTGTCCGGACCGGACTCAAAGTTCTGTGTCTCCTCAGAGGGTGGTCGTCATTGATGACATCATCCGCTACAAGGCAGCGCTGGAACTTCCGGTTCAGACCAAAGAGAACCTGCTGTCGGTCCTGGAGGAGCTGAGCAAGAAGATGCCGTCCCGGGAGGTTCTGAGGTCCACCAAGATAGGTGCTGGACGAAACCGGGACTGTTCTGGTCAGCCGGGTCTGTGATGGGCGGAGCTTGATACCCAATGATGTGTCTCCAAAGGTCACGCGGTCAACAAACTGCGGAAGCACCAGGATCCCGACGTGAGCTCTGCGGCTGCGCGACTTTACCGCGACTGGAAGAACTTCATCCAGGAGAACTCCAACAAGCCCTGCATCCAGGTCCGCTGCGACCGGCAGTCGGAGGCGCTGAGGAGCAACGCCAGGAGGCTGCTGTCTGCAGCCCTGGAGGTCCAGGTGGGAGGGGCAGCCGACACCTGGGCTACGAAAGCTCGGCGATACGATGCAGATCACGATACTCATCAGCGGGAGCTCGGAGATACGATATAGATCATGATACGTATAAGCAGGTGCTCGGCGATACGATAGAGATCACGATACGTATCAGCAGGTGCTCGGCGATACGATAGAGATCACGATACGTATCAGCAGGTGCTCGGCGATACAATACAGATCACGATACTCATCAGCGAGAGCTCGGAGATACGATGCAGATCACGATACGTATCAGCAGGTGCACGGCGATACGATACAGATCACGATACGCATCAGCAGGATCTCCTCGATACGCATCTTCAGGGCCGGCTCTGGGCTGCATGGCGCTCTAGACAGCTGTCTAGACCAGGGGCAGCCATCATGATACATACGTCACCAAACACTGAATCAGAGACAAACTCACTCTGAGAAAACTTTGTCTGAACATTAAAACATTAATAAAACTAAGATTTATTTATTTATCAATCCTACAAAAATTCTATTATTTCTATTGTAGCATCTAAGACTGTTAAATTGATTAATTGATTTGAATCGATTTAAGCTTAATAGATCAATAATTGATTCATAAAAATATAGATTGATTTAGCTCATAAAGCTGAAGTCTGCTAGCTTGATGCTAACGTTTAATGGGATTTCCCATAGGATGGCTCATGCTAACGCTCTGTCGCTCTAAACATACATTCAGATGAAATGAAGATCTTTATAATCTTACAGGCATGAACTGTCTTCTTCTTCTGGAATAAAGTGTTCTTCTACAGCTGATCGCCACCTAGTGGCCAAACGGAAACGTCCTCCAGGAGAAGCAGAACAATGTTAATGATCTGAACATTTGAGTTAGAACTTCTTTAGAGAATCATGTAACTCTGGATGATATTAATAATCTCTTTATTTCAGTGAAACATTTACAATCTGTGATCTGGATCAGATTAATATGAATATATTCAAAACATATCAGAGATTATTAATGTATTTCTAAACAAATGTGTATAAATGTTTAAAGTCAAAATTGAATTGAAGTGAAGAATCGAAAGAATTGAAAAAAAATCTGAATCTAATCAGATCAGATCAGATCTGAAATGATAATGGATACCCAGCACCAGTAGCATTAATCCCAGTGGTTTAGGGATGTCCTGATCCGATCACGAAATCGACCAGAAATCGACCCCGATTACATGGTGGATGACTCGATCGGTATCGATGTATTCTTCTTATGATCAGCGCTTTATATTTCAATCTTATTATTCCAGATAAATCCTCCACTACATGTCAGCATGTCATGAACAGATCACAAGATGGTGTTGCTGTGAAACCCAGCAGAATTCAGCCGCCGTTTAAACCGGAGGCTAACATAAACAAACATAAACAAGCTAGTGATATGACCACCGATTCAGACTCCAGGGATCAGTAACGCTTTTAAAAGCGCTTGAAACTGACAGCAATTAGTTTGTTTTAACGTAAACGACCACCAGTAAATGCATTTCAACAGAAGAGTTTTTATTAAGTTTAATGTTAAGCTCTTCGTGCTGCAGAGCAGCTGCTAACAGTGCTAAGCTAAGTGCTAGCTCTGTGATTTAACTCCTCAGGACCCGAGCTGTTCTTTGATATGCCTGCTTTATTTATCAGACAGAAATAAAAGTTAAAATTAAAATGACTACTTGGGTAATAAAACCGAAAATTTGATGTCTTAAGTTCTTAAAAAACTAATTACAGAATCTAAAAGCAAACAACCCCCCCCAAAAAAACAAACAAACAAACAAACAAAAGAAGTATTAAATAAACAAATAGAAAATTAATAAATAACTGTTTGTAATGATCATAAACACTCATCAGTAAATTCATGACAAAACATCATTTATTTTAATAATTCTAAATGAGGACAGGAATCACATTTGGTCAAAAATGACTCTCAATAACTCTAAATATAATAAAGTTAAAGTCACTAAACTTTCTCACATGAATAATTATCACTTATAGAACAAGAACATAGGATTATTTTTTCCTACTTTATATTTGCTCTGTTTTTACTTGTTTATTAAAACTACTTCACAGAAGAGTTCTATTGAAGTTTTTAATGATAAAAGAAGGTTAATGAAATGTAAATAAGGGACAAATCTGTTTATTCAAATTGTTCATGTTTTAAATGTGTTATAAAAACATTGGATCGGGACTTGGTATCGGCAAATCCACCAAATCCAATGACTCGGAATTGGATCGGGTCAAAAACACCTGATCGGGACGTCCCGAGTTTTCATTCTGATTCTGCTGTTTGTCCAGATCAGTAAAAGCTGTTTCTGCAGAGCTTCAGAAGCTCATCAGAAATTCTGAGTGGTGGGTGTGAGTGATGGCTGAAGCTTTCCTCCATCAGAATCACCATCTTCATGGGAGGGGGTCTCTAAAGACACCACACAAGCATCTGCTCTGCTAAGCATCATCTGCTGAACGTTTGTTCAAAAACAATTATTATAAAAATATTCTAGCAGCATTTGAGACCAGTTTCAGTATTACCCTCTGAAATACAGACGGGGTCATGCTGACCCGTCTACAGAGAGTCCTCTGATTACTGACTATACTCCCTCTAGTGACTCGTTTCACTCTAACGATCCTTCCTGTCAGACTTCCTTGACGCTCCGTGTCTTCCAGGAAGACTCCGGGCTGACCGACAGCATCGAGCGGGAAGTGTTTCAGCGGAGCTCCCGCCTGCTGAGCGCCTCCTACAGACGGACGGTTCGAGCGCTGGTGTTCGCCTTCAAGCACAACTCCCAGGTCACGACCCGGGTGAAGAGCGGCGACGTGTCAGTCGACCAACTCGTGTCTGATTACAAAAAATAAGTGAAGGGATGTTGGTTTGAGCATCGGACCGCACGCCGGGTTTTAAAAAGAAACTTGATCGGTTTTTCTGTGAAAAACAGAAAAAAAACTTCTGGTTTCATTAATGTGGGTGACCTGTGTGACCTGCACACTGATGATAACCATGTAAAGGCCAGCTGTCGAGTTCTTCAGGTTGCTGTTTCAGGAAAAGTGTGCAGTTTGTGGTCCACGCATCATATTTAACTTGTAGCCCAAACACACGACCTCCTCTGAAGTCCATCATGGATCAACTATTGGATCAAGATTTTTATTTCTTTCAATGTTTGTTAAAGAGCAGGGCTTGAATATTTACTGATGTAAACATCTTATAGAAATGTACATTTTTTTACTGTCACATTTGTTTTTGTGTCAAGATTCAAGTAAAAACCTTCCAGTCAAATCCTGATCCTCTGAATCCGTTCATCCATCATCCTAATCCTGGTTTGGGATCATGGAGCCTCCTCAGCTACAGAGGGATGAAGGTGAGGTTCATCCTGGACAGGTCTGCGGTCCATCATAGAGCAACACAAACATAGATAGTCACACGTAGAGCTGAGTCTAGAGCAGGAGCATCAAACTCAATCACACAAGAGGCCAAAATCCAAAACTCTCCTAAAGTCGCGGGTCGAACAGGATAAACAACTATTGAAGACTAAAACGACATTTTCAAAACTTTACAACATGAACTTTTGAACATAATGATGAACTGGATATACAGCATCACCAGTGATGATGCTGGTGGGAATGCTGGAAGCTGAATCTGGCTGCTGAGGCTGATAGGCAGCTAAAGTAGTAGCTAAATGTCAAATTAGCCTAAAAACAACAACTTATGTGAACCAAACCAGCTAGCATGAAGCTGAAATGTTAGCTAAACTCCAAAATAGCCTCAAAAGTCTTAGTTAATGCCAAAATGGTCCAAAAATCTGCAGAATGCTATCTGTTAACCTTTAAAACTGCAACTTTTGAACATAATTCTGAATAATAACAGGAATATTATTCCAGAATAAATCAAATTAAACCTTAAACATCTTTTTATATTTTACTCTCCATAAAAATATATTTTGTCAAAATTATACTAGTTAGAAATGAAAGCAGGATAACATCAGGTCATCAATGATGATGAAATAGAATGATCTGGAGGGCCGGATCCGGCCCCCGGGCCTTTGACATGTGGTCTAGAATCATCCATGAACCTGAGAAGCAGGAGAATCCAGCGGGGGTTTGAACCTGGACCTCCTGGTGGAAGGTGAGGGTGCTGACCACTCCACCACGCGTGGTTCAGTTCAGACAGAACCAGCTGAAACGATGACTCAGCGTTTCGTTTGATGACCTGATGAAGGATCCGTGATGTTTGCCGCGGCGCCTCGGCTACAGCAGCACCAGCCAGACGATGGCGATGACCATCAGAATGACGGCCAGGACGCAGATGCTGATGAAGACGATGTCGCTCAGGTCGTGAGGCTCCGCCTCTGGGAGCGCGGCGCCGCCGGGGCTGTGGCTGGCGGTCTGCAGAGCCTGCTCCTCCAGACGCCGTTCCTCTACGGAGACGATGGACACGGACGCCACCTTCCGCTGCGCGTCACACTGCACCTTGTACTCCTGCACGCTCTGCTGCTTCCCGCCGGAGAAGTCGATGTAGAGCTTGTTGACCAGCATGGTGACGTTCCGGTGTTTCTGCAGAGAAGACACGCACAGGCCCGGCATGGACGCGGCGTCTTTGACGGCCCAGCCGCACCCGCCGCAGGTGAGAGCTGCTCACCTGGCTGGCCGTTCCACAGTTGACAAACTGGGCCAGGATCTTGTAGGAGGTGGAGGTGAGCTGAGCCGTGCAGCTGGGGTTCCCCAGGTAGATGCTCTCCCGGTCCAGCTGGGGTAAGGACTGCTGCGGGATCAGGATGGTGAACTCGGAGCGCGTGCAGCTCACGTTCACAGGGACCACTGAGGAGGGACAGGTGTCTGAACAGGTGTCTGAACAGGTGTCTGGACAGGTGTCTGAACAGGTGTCTGGACAGGTGTCCTTACAGGTGTCTGGACAGGTGTCTGAACAGGTGTCTGAACAGGTGTCTGAACAGGTGTCTGGACAGGTGTCTGAACAGGTGTCTGAACAGGTGTCTGAACAGGTGTCTGAACAGGTGTCTGGACAGCTGTCTGAACAGGTGTCTGAACAGGTGTCTGAACAGGTGTCTGGACAGGTGTCTGAACAGGTGTCTGAACAGGTGTCTGAACAGGTGTCTGGACAGCTGTCTGAACAGGTGTCTGAACAGGTGTCCGAACAGGTGTCCGAACAGGTGTCTGAACAGGTGTCTGGACAGGTGTCTGAACAGGTGTCTGGACAGGTGTCTGAACAGGTGTCCGAACAGGTGTCCGAACAGGTGTCCGGACAGGTGTCTGAACAGGTGTCAGGACAGGTGTCTGGACAGGTGTCCGGACAGCTGTCCGAACAGCTGTCCGAACAGGTGTCAGGACAGGTGTCCGGACAGGTGTCCGGACAGGTGTCCGGACAGGTGTCCGAACAGCTGTCTGAACAGCTGTCTGAACAGGTGTCTGAACAGGTGTCCGAACAGGTGTCCGAACAGGTGTCTGAACAGGTGTCTGAACAGGTGTCTGAACAGGTGTCTGGACAGGTGTCTGAACAGGTGTCTGGACAGGTGTCTGAACAGGTGTCCGCCATCACAACTCAGCAAACGGGGCGTTACCTCCCAGGTAGGAGGCGCTGAAGCCTCTGCGAGCTTCGGTCCGGTCGGTGCTGAGCACCACCAGCAGCTTGTTCCCCTTGGAGAGGATGAAGGGGGGCCGCTCCCGGCCGCACCAGCGGCCCAGCGGGGCGTCGGCCTGGCTGTCGCCGTCATGAACCGCCACGGAGTCGTAGTCGCACTGGTCGGACAGACGGTCACGGTCCTCCAGATCCATCACGGGGAAGAAGAGCTTGATCCGGTATCCGGCGGCCAGGGAGATGCTCCAGTGGCAGTTGATGTTGTTGGGGTAGATGTTGGGGTAATGGGGACTGGTGAAGTTACCGCTAACCGCTGACAGGACCTGCTGACATTCACCTGTTAAAGCAGAGCGCCGTCAGTCAGGTAAGATTACGAGAAGGTCAGGAACACCCAGAGATATCAGCGCTTCAGCTGTTTTCAGCTATCAGCTTCAAGTGTTTTTCAGATATCAGCTTCAGTGTTTTAGCTATTCAGCTTTCAGTGTTTTCAATATCAGCTTCAGCGTTTTCAAAGATATCAGCTTCAGCATTTTCAGCTATCAGCTTCAGTGTTTTCAATTATCAGCTTCAATAGTTTTCAGCTATCAGCTTCATAGTTTTCAGCTATCAGCTTCAGCGTTTTCAGCTATCAGCTTCAGAGTTTTTCAGATATCAGCTTTCAGTGTTTTCAGCTATCAGCTTCAGCGTTTTTCAGCTATCAGCTTCAGCGTTTTCAGCTATCAGCTTCAGAGTTTTCAGCTATCAGCTTCAGCATTTTCAGCTATCAGCTTCAGCGTTTTCAAGCTATCAGCTTCATGTTTCAGCTATCAGCTTCATTGTTTTCAGAGGTATCAGCTTCAGAGTTTTCAGCTATCAGCTTCAGCTTTTTTAGCTATCAGCTTCAGCATTTTCGACTATCAGCTTCAGTGTTTTCAATTATCAGCTTCAGCGTCTTCAGCTATCAGCTTCAGCGTTTTCAAATATCAGCCTCAAGATTTTCAGATATCAGCTTCTGAGTTTTCAGCTATCAGCTTCAGCATTTTCAGCTATCAGCTTCAGCATTTTCAGCTATCAGCTTCAGCATTTTCAGCTATCAGCTTCAGCGTTTTCAGCTATCAGCTTCAGTGTTTTCAATTATCAGCTTCAGCGTTTTCAGCTATCAGCTTCAGTGTTTTCAATTATCAGCTTCAGCGTCTTCAGCTATCAGCTTCAGCGTTTTCAAATATCAGCCTCAACATTTTCAGATATCAGCTTCAGAGTTTTCAATTATCAGCTTCAGCATTTTCAGCTATCAGCTTCAGTGTTTTCAGCCATCAGCTTCAGCGTTTTCAGCTATCAGCTTCAGAATTTTCAGCTATCAGCTTCAGCGTTTTCAGCTATCAGCTTCAGCATTTTCAGCTATCAGCTTCAGTGTTTTTAGCTATCAGCTTCAGTGTTTTCAGCTATCAGCTTCAGCGTTTTCAGATATCAGCTTCAGCATTTTCAGCTATCAGCTTCAGTGTTTTCAATTATCAGCTTCATAGTTTTCAGCTATCAGCTTCATAGTTTTCAGCTATCAGCTTCAGTGTTTTCATCTATCAGCTTCAGTGTTTTCAGCTATCAGCTTCAGTGTTTTCAGATATCAGCTTCATAGTTTTCAAATATCAGCTTCATAGTTTTCAGCTATCAGCTTCAGTGTTTTCAGCTATCAGCTGCAGTGTTTTCAGCTATCAGCTTCAGTGTTTTCAGCTATCAGCTTCAGCATTTTCAGCTATCAGCTTCAGTGTTTTCAGATATCAGCTCAGCGTTTTTAGCTATCAGCTTCAGTGTTTTCAATTATCAGCTTCATAGTTTTCAGCTATCAGCTTCATAGTTTTCAGCTATCAGCTTCAGTGTTTTCAGCTATCAGCTGCAGTGTTTTCAGCTATCAGCTTCAGTGTTTTCAGCTATCAGCTTCAGTTTTCAGCTATCAGCTTCATAGTTTTCAGCTATCAGCTTCAGTGTTTTCAGCTATCAGCTGCAGTGTTTTTAGCTATCAGCTTCAGTGTTTTCAATTATCAGCTTCATAGTTTTCAGCTATCAGCTTCATAGTTTTCAGCTATCAGCTGCAGTGTTTTCAGCTATCAGCTTCAGTGTTATTGGCTGTATCTTTCAGCATCTTCAGCAGCCATATTCAGCTGACATCACTATCACAGGTAACTCTATATATATTTCATGATTTTGTTCAAAAGTTACATTTTTTTAAAGTTTTTAAATTTTTTTTTATTTTTTTTTTTTTCATTTTTTTTTTTTTTTTTTTTTTTTGTTTTGGATGTTTGGTTCCTCTACGACTGACTTTGACACTCCTGATTTAAAGGCAGAAGTTGAATTTTTGGCTCCGACTGGGTTGTTTTCTTCGTTAAGTGTTGGAAGCTGCACACTCTGCTGTAACACCTCTCACCTGAGTAATAGTAAGCTTTGAAGCCCCGCCCTCCAATGTTGAAGTCTGACTTGAAGACCACCAGGAGCTGGTTGGACGTGGTGATGACGTGGGGGGGCTTCTCCGCCCCGCAGAACTTGCCCAGGTGCCGGTGCGAGAGCGTGTCTCCGTCAAACAGGGAGACGAAGTCAAAGTTACAGCCCTCGTTGTTCTCCAGCTGGAAGTCCAGAAAGACCAAGGTGACCACGCTGGCGTCGGACACCCGGACGGTCCAGGAGCAGTCGGCGTTGTTGCTGTACTCCTGAGGGTAGCCGGGGCTGGAGATGACCCCCGACAGTCCGGTCAAAACCCCCCCACACGTGTCTGCGCAGGACAGAAGGAAACGGCGGTTAGAGATCTGACCTCCGGCACATCCCAGAGCGGGACCCTCACCATCTCTCTGGTTCGGGGGGGTCGATCCACACAGACACAGCATCATACCAGCAGAAGGAAGCACCTTTACTGTAGGCTGCACTGAAGCCCCTGAAGGCCACGTGGCGGTCGGAGTGGAAGATCAGGGACATGACGTTCCAGGAGGAGGTGAACCGGGGCGGGGCGGCGTCTCCGCAGAACTTCCCCAGGAGGTTCCCCTCGTCCTCCGACACGCCGTTGTAGATCTTGACGTAGTCGTAGGCGCAGCTGTCGTGGTGCTCCAGCTCAAAGTGGTGGAAGCTGAGCAGGACGGAGGAGCCCTCCGGGACCACCATCAGCCAGGAGCAGTGCAGGTCGTAGGGGTACAAGCCCGGGAAGTTCGGGCTGGAGATGTTCCCAGAGGAGGCAGAGAGGATGCCTCCACATTTGACCCCTGCAATCACAAACCAGCTTCTTCAGAAATCAGACCTGCTGAGGGGTTCAACGTGACGAACGCCACTCACCTTTTTTAGAATCGGCCCTGAGAACCAGTAGCAGAGCGAGGACGGCCGTCCTGACCGCCATTCTGCCCCCGATCCTGCAGCGTCTGCCCCAGCCGCAGCGGCCTGCAGGCAGAAGCTGAAAAATTCATCCCCAGCAGGAACCCGACACCTGCGGGCTGCGCCAGCCGCTAAATTTTAATGACTGTTACCCAATGAGCTGGAGAGGCCTGTCAGGACGCCGTTTGGAGGAGGGTCTCCGGTATTGATGCGAGTGACACGCGTGGAACACGCTCAGTGTTTGACCAACACGAGCCGTCAGCGTCCTGAAGGTCGACCAGAACGTGGACCAGAACGTGGACCAGAACGTGGACCAGAACGTGGACCAGAACGTGGACCAGAACGTGGACCAGAACGTGGACCAGAACGTCGACCAGAACGTCGACCAGAACGTCGACCAGAACGTCCCCTCTGAGCTGCACTGCCCCCCCTCTATCTGCCCTTAAGGACTTAACAGCTGACAGACGTGCAGCAGCAATGATCAGCTCATGTTCCTGATGGAAGACGCAGTCAGACGGGTCTGCAGGGTCTGCAGGGTCTGCAGGGTCTGAAGGGTCTGCAGCCGCTGCAGACACATGTTGCAGTCGTCCCGCCTCACAGACGGGGTGACGAGCTGCTCCTCGTTCCTTCTGCTCACTAACGGGGTTCCTGCCGTCTGTGAGTCATCCTCATTCCTCCTCTGGCCTGTCGGTGGCGCTGTTGCACCATGAAACGTGGCGGCGCCAGCAGCTCAGCGCTGGAATAAATAAGAATGTGATTAAATCAGTGGAGTGTTTTCAGCTCAGAGGTTCATGAGACTTCGCTGTGGAATTGAAATCCCGTCCTCTCGTCATTGGAGGATGTGGGAAGTGTGTTCCGGGAAGATACCCGGCTTTACAGCAATCTAATCAGCCATTAGCAAAGAAGCTCTCTGAAAAACAAACACGCAGATTCCTGCAGACTGACAGGAACGTCTTCATTTTAGGGTTGAGCTCCAGCAGCGTCAGAAGAGGCCGGCTCACCATCTCAATCCAGATGAACCTTCTCTGAACCAGAGACGGAGCGAAGAGCTGTCGACGCCAACATCCCCTCTGATACAAGGAGACAGGATGTGGAACAAGTGCTTTCCTTCAAAATAAAGCGGTAAAGACTCCAACATCAAACTGGAAACGTCAGTCTCCATGTCAGTTTGAAAATGAAGAAACTTCTCAACTGAAGAGTCCTTCAGGAAGAGGACTTCAGGAACAGATAATATGCTTCATCAGGTGAGAGGATCACTGCTTCATCTCTGCTGTGAATTTAATCTGAAGAAGCTGCTGAGCTGGACTTCCTCCAGTCTGTTCTATGCTCTCCTAAAGGGTTTGATGTCGATCTTCTGAGGTGGTTTGTCTTTTCTGATCAGCACAGAGGTTCTCCTCATTCAGCTCCATCTCTGGTTCTTGAGGTTCTGTCATCCTCTGCTCTGCACTCATTCCATTGGTCAGGATAAACATCTGACACATTTCTAACATCTTCTTGATAATTTGATATTTCTCTGTAGTTCTGTTATGAAATGACCAATCAGAAGCCTCAATAGAAGTAGGCGGAGCCTGTTGTCAAACTTTTGATTGACAGATTCATCCAAGCTGCTCTCAGTGGAAGGGGTGTGGCCTTCCAACAAGCTCAGCCCTGATTGGCTCAGTCCAGTCCTCCATGTCCAGTCAGAGTTCCTCGTTCTCTTCTGCATTTCTTCTTCTCTGCTCCACGGCGCGTGTCATTGGCTCACCGGTTGCGGTGCACCGATTGGATGAGCTCAGAGGAAGCTGCAGCTTCACGGCTTCTCTCTCAGCTGGCAGACACGTGGCTCCTCCCAGATGGACTCCGCCCCTTCACCTGCTGCGGCCTTCAGTCAGTTTTTCAGGACCGGTTGGTTCCGTTTGGAGCGTGACGACGGCAGGCCTCCACAGTCGCAGCACCTCCTCCTCTCAGCACCTCCTCCTCGCAGCACCTCCTCCTCTCAGCACCTCCTCCTCTCAGCACCTCCTCCTCTCCTCGCCGCTCCTCTCAGCACCTCCTCCTCGCAGCACCTCCTCCTCTCCTCGCCGCTCCTTCCTGCTGCTGAAACATTTGATGCATAATTTAAGAGCATCAAAATCTTGAATCCTTGAGTTTCTTCGAGGTCTCCACGTTCAGATGTTTGCCTCCAGAACACAGATGTTTTATTCACTGGATTTAAATGTGGATTTAACGATGAAACGGAACTTCTTCAAGCTCACGCAGGTTAACGTGTGTGAATCTGGGATTTATTTCTCAGGTCAGGAAGCCTTTAAGCTCCTCCTTCCATCGCCACGCCGCCTCTGCTGCGGTCAAGCTGCAGGAACTTCAGAGAAGATATTCCATCCAAACTTCACGTCTTCAGGTTTTCTGCTGAAGTCGGGATTCTTTTCTCTCAGTTTCTTTCTTCTTTAGTGCTTTGAGGTTCTGCTCAGGCCCGGATGATGATGGACCACGACGTGAAACGATTATGGTCCAGACGGATGCAGCTGCAGGACTCAGTCGGGTCAGAGTCAGTGTATCTGAGCAGAACACAGAGAGTACGGCTCTGAACCGGGCCGTTAGCAGAGCCGGACATGCTGGTCGAGCAGGAGGGAGAAACGGACCGGGCCACACAGACCAGAACCGGGTCTGACAGTTTCCATGGACGTTTACCCAAAGATCTCTGAGGAGAAGGATCCTGTGAGAAACAATCCTCCTCCTCTCTGATGAAGATGATGCTGAACCTCCGAGCTGAAGGATCCTCAGACTAACAGAAGATCCCAGAGAGTCTACACGGAGCTCCGGAGTCTGGAGGAGATCCTTCCAACGCAGACCTCCTCATGTGGGGGAGGGAGGACAAAGGAGGGGAACCCTCCTCAGAACCTCTGCAAACAATGTCAGGTTAATGTCTCTGGACGTGGTCATCAGGGCTCCTGGTCCTCCTCCATCACCGGCGTGCTCGACGTTCCGTCACATGACGTGAAACACGGATGGTGGACCAGAGGACAGAGTCTGAGCTCAGAGACCACACGACCTCTGGAGATAATCGTGAGGGAGAGCGGCGAGAGCGGCGAGAGCGGCGAGAGCAGAGGCCGAAGAAGCCTAACCAACGTTCACGAGCATCAGAGTCAGAAATGTGTGGAAACGGCTGAAAATGTCAGGAGAGCAAACGTACACGGAGCAGAAGCTGAGAGGTAGGATAGAATACAATACAATAGAATGGAATAGAATGGAATAGGATAATATAATATAGAATAGAATGGAATTATACAGAATCGAATAATATAGAATAGAATAGAATAGAATAGAATAGAATAGAATAGAATAGAATAATATAGAACAGAATAGAATAATATAGAATAGAATAATATAGAATGCCTGTATTGTCTTTGTACATTGTACAACAAAATTTGAGTGCTACTCATTTGGTGCAAAGTAACATTAATCATAGTAATAAAATATAAAATATACATATAAACATGAAGGCAAAATAAAACAGAGGGATTAAACATAAACATTACGAGATGATTACACCTGTATAATGACATAATTGCACTTGTAATCTAGAATTAGAATTAACATGATCAACATGATCTACATGATCCATATGATCCATATGTGGGCAGTTTCAGCAGGTGTTAGTGTTCACTGCAGAAGCTCTCTCTGACTCTGTTAGTCCTGGTTTTGTGTTTCTGGGGTGGGAGGAGTCCTCGATGATGTCACCAGCTCTGCTGAGGTAGCTGAGATATCCTCCAGGCTGATCGGAGAGCATCTGCTGATCCTCTGGGATGAGTTGATCCCTCTCTGCAGAGCCTTCCTGTCTGCAGCTGAGCACCCTGCGCACCACGCTGGGATGCAGGACGTCAGGATGCTCACCTGTAGAAGGTGACCAGCAGGTGGTTTCTCCTGAGCACCCTCAGGAAGTGGAGATGCTGCTGAGCCTTCTTCACCACCGCTGTGGTGTTTGCAGACCAGGAGAGCTCCTCAGAGACCTGATGGTCACGTGGATGTAGAGAGGGGGGGTCCAGGTGCAGGTCTGATGAAGCCAAACAGCAGGAAGTCAACAATAAACAGGATTGTTTGTGTGTGGGAAGCTCAGCTGCTTGGAGATGTCAGCTTCAATCCGACTCTGCCGTTCCTCTTCCTGCATCTCCGAGCAGATAAACGACCTCCAGCATCAGCACCTCCACTGTGACCCAGCAGAACCTCACAGAACTGTTCTGACCCGCCGTGAAAGCAGAGCTGCCACCAACAAATTCAAAGGTGACGGGCCGCCAGCTCACGGCTGCTTCAGACGCCACTGCGCACTCATCAGCCGGCTGCGCAGCCGGCCGTCCTCCTCCAAGTCTGGCGGCGTGGCGGCGTGGACGGCGTGGACGGCGTGGTGGTTGGCTCTGCTGCTACTGTTTCAATCAATCAATCTTTATTTCTATAGAACTTTTCATACAAAAGATCATCACAAAATGCTTCACAACAAAAACACAACAGTATACATTATATAAAAACAGGTATAAATTAATATTAAGATAAACCCCCCCGCTCCAGACCAGCCCATAATACCCCCTCCCCTTTCTCACCACCCACTCACTAACTGATAGAAATAAGACTCCCTCAGTGAGCAGCTGCAGAGCCAAACGCAGCATCACGGGGGGGGGGGGGGGTCCTCCTCATCACAGCCAGAAACTGATGCAGGTCCCCATCCAGAACCATCACAGGGGGGTCCCGCCTCACCACAGCCAGAAACTGATGCAGGTCCCCATCCAGAACCGCGACGGCTGAACAGTGGCCGACCCAGAGAGAGGTCCCAAATGAGCAAGCACCGGACATGAAATTTAAAAATGAAAAAAAGGAAAAGTAATAAAGAAATTAACAATAAAATACAGAATATTAATATAAATGATCAATAAATTAGTGTAAATTCATAAAACATGATAAAATAGATAAAAGTAGCAAAATGAGCTAAACGCCAGGTTGAAAAGATGCTTCTTGAGTCTTTTCTTAAAAGCATGTCTGCTCTCTGCAGCTCTCAGGTTCTCTGGTAGATCATTCCATGAACGAGGTCCATGATACTGAGAAGATTCCTCTCCATGAGTTTTGGGTTCACTGTAGGAATGACCCTCAGACTAGAAGATCTGAGGTCCAGGAGAGGATCTGAGGGTCCAGGAGAAGATCTGAGGTCCAGGAGAGGATCTGAGGTCCAGGAGAGGATCTGAGGTCCAGGAGAGGATCTGAGGGTCCAGGAGAGGATCTGAAAGTCCAGGAGAGGATCTGAGGGTCCAGGAGAAGATCTGAGGTCCAGGAGGGTTCATATTTGACTAAAAGATCAGACAAATAAGAAGAAGCAAGCCCATTAAGACATTTAAAAACCATTAAAAGGATCTTAAAATCAATCCTGGAGCTTATGGGGAGACTTAAACGCCCTTCAAGCGCAGCTGGTTTGCAGCGTCTGCGCAGACGCAGCTGCTCTGACTCACACGGTGGCTTCACTCTTTCTCTGGACGTTTTAGCCGGAGATGAGATCAGGAAGAGCTGCAGGTTCTGAGCTCTGAAGAAAAACTCTGATGTTTCTCCAGAATCAACAAGCGTTTGTAAACAAATCCCACAGATACATTTCTGAACATTTCCTGAGATCTGCTGATCCAGATCGGAGCCTCAGGACATCGACGCGGCAATTTCCCCTTCAGCCGCTGTAATAAAGCCGCTGCCGCCTCGCCGAGCGCCGAGCGCCATCCATCAGCCGTCAGTGGTCATCAGAGAAGGATGAGGGAACACGGAGCAAACGCCACACCACAGCCCCCATCGGTCTGCGTGGAAGTGATGATAATGTGTCCGCCCACAAACAGCAGCTTTACAAATGTGGACATTAGAAGAGTCATGAAGAACATCTCACAGGTGAAAGAAGCTCCATCACATCAGAGCTGTCTGTCTCTCCAGAGATCTGAGAAGACCCTGAACCTCTGCAGCGTTTAATGTCTGTTCAGAGGAAGTACAACGTGGATAAAGCTGCAGCCAATCAAACGACAGCTTCTTCAGGATTCTGATGGAAAGAACTTCTGAAGATACAAACCAGGAGAGACCGAGATCTCTGAAGACATTTCACTGGTATGACCTGCAGCTGTGCAGCCAAACACAGATCCAGTGATCCAGAACTATGAGCAGAACCACAGAACGAGCAGAACCACAGAACGAGCAGAACCACAGAACGAGCAGAACCACCAGAACCACAGAATCACCAGAATCACCAGAACCAGAGAATCACCAGAACCAGAGAATCACCAGAACCACAGAATCACTAGAACCACAGAATCACCAGAACCACAGAATCACCAGAACCAGAGAATCACCAGAACCACAGAATCACCAGAACCACAGAATCACTAGAACCACAGAATCACCAGAACCACAGAACCACCAGAACCACAGAATCATCTGAACCAGAGAATGTTTTAAAATAGTTATTAATCTGAAAGCTAAGATTAAAAGATGTGAATGTGTTTAAGGTTTTCTATCTCCAAAAAGGTGTTTAAATGGTACTGGCATAGTACCAGGACAGTACTAGAATAGAACCAGGATAGTCCCAGAATGGTAGTAGGATCAAATCAGAATAGTACTGTGATAGTAACAGGATAGTACTAGGAAGACATCAAATTGTACCAGGACAGTACCATGGTAGCACCAGGATGGTACTAGGACAACATCAGAATAGTACCATGATAGTACTAGGATGTCATCAGAATAGTACCATGATAGTACTGGGATGACATCAGAATAGTACCATGATAGTACTGGGATGACATCAGAATAGTACCATGATAGTACTGGGATGACATCAGAATAGTACCATGATAGTACTGGGATGACATCAGAATAGTACCATGATAGTACTAGGATGTCATCAGAATAGTACCATGATAGTACTGGGATGACATCAGAATAGTACCATGATAGTACTGGGATGACATCAGAATAGTACCATGATAGTACTAGGATGTCATCAGAATAGTACCATGATAGTACTGGGATGACATCAGAATCAGTTTGGTACCATAATAGCACCAGTATAGTACTAGGATGACATCAGAATAGTACTGTGATAGTAACAGGATAGTACTAGGAAGATATCAAATTGTACCAGGACAGTACCGTGGTAGCACCAGGATGGTACTAGGACAACATCAGAATAGTACCCTGATAGTACCAGATTACACCCCTATGGTACCATAAAGGCGTCCTGATGGTTCCATCAAATGCAGCAGCATGTCTGTGTAGAAATATTCCTACCAGAAATAAAAGAGTTTTATTCAACAGTGGAGGACGGCGTCAGTGAGTCAGTTTGCTGAAGGCCATCCATGTTCTCAACAAGGCGATGCTTCATGTGTGTGTGTGTGTGTGTGTGTGTCACTATCAGCACATTTGTAGTGAGAAATAATATTATGGGATGTCAGTTCATTGAAAATGTCTCATTACAGCAGAACTGCAGGAGTCTGTTGGCCCCTCCCCTCTGAACTGTCATGTCTGAATGGAGTGTAGTCCAGGTCTGGTTTGGGGCGGAGCCTAAGCTGTTTTAAGTTTACAGAGCACATGCAGATCCTGTGCAGCCATCATGGAGTCAGTCATGGACATGAGGAACCTGAAACAGCATCATGACTGTAAAACTTCCTCAATCCTAACAAATACTTCATACTCTAACCACACACACCTCAGTGTTCCCTTGAGGAGGCGGGACCTGCAGACGCTCCTCGATGACCCTCCAAGACCTGAAGAACAGCAGAAGCTGCTGAACCTGAGAAACCATCAACCTGTAAAGACGATGCAGGTAAGTCTATCTCACCTGACGGTGAAACGAAACAGCTGCTGACATGTGGAACGATGAAGTGGGATTACAGAGATTTATGAGCATGACTGTGTGCAGGACATCCCCCCACGGGACACGCCCACTGAACCAACAGGAGAGCTGAAAGAGAAGGAGGCCCCCAGCGGTCCCCCTCCATCCCTCCATCCTTCAGAGGAGCAGGAGGTCTTTGAGACTCTAAAGCAAATGAAAACATGTTAGACAGATGTCTGTTGTAAAGGAGAGTCTTAAGAGAGGAGATGCCTTCATCCTGACTCCAGACATCATGAGATAAATACATCCAGAATTCCACTTTAGGAAGTAAATGACAAAACTCACCTGAAGACTTCAGGATCTCGGAGAACCTGAAGGAGAAAACAGGAAGAAACCATCAAAGAAACATCAAAGAAACATCAAAGAAACATCAAAGAAACATCAAAGAAACATCAAAGAAACATCAAAGTAGGAATTTATGAAACAAAAAGCTTTTATAAATATTAATAAATCATTTTGTGATTCAGTTCAATGATAAAATGTATTTATATTTTTATATTAAAATGTGTATTAATGAGAATAAAAGTCTTCCTTTATTGTAAAGATTTAAACTGTAAACCTTAAAAAGCTTTAAACAGAATGTTTATGTGACGACATGAATTTAAAACTGTATTAAGTCATCCATCCATCATCATCCATCCATTCATCCATCCATCATCCATCCATCCATCATCCATCCATTCATCATCCATCCATCATCCATCCATCCATCCATCCATCCATCATCCAACCATCATCCATTCATTCATCATCCAACCATCATCCATCATCCATCATCCATCCATCCATTCATCCATTCATCATCCATCCATCCATCCATCCATCCATCCATCATCCAACCATCATCCATTCATTCATCATCCATCCATCCATCCATCATCCATCATCCATCATCCATCCATCCATTCATCATCCATCCATCCATCATCCATCCATTCATCATCCATCCATCATCCATCCATCCATTCATCATCCATCCATCCATCATCCAACCATCATCCATTCATTCATCATCCAACCATCATCCATCATCCATCCATCCATCATCCATTCATCATCCATTCATCCATCCATCCATCATATCTCCATCCATCCATCCATCATCCATTCATCATCCATTCATCATCCATCCATCCATCCATCATCCATCCATCATCCATCCATCCATCATCCATCATCCATCCATCCATCATCCATCCATCCATCATCCATCCATCCATCATCCATCATCCCCATCCATCCATCCATCCATCATCCATCCATCATCCATCCATCCATCATCCATCCATCCATCATCCATCATCCATCATCCATCATCCATCATCCATCCATCCATCCATCCATCATCCATCCATTCATCCATCATCCATTCATCATCCATTCATCATCCATCCATCATCCATCCATCATCCATCCATCCATCCATCCATCCATTCATCATCATCATCCATCCATCCATCCATCCATCCATCCATCCATTCATCATCCATTCATCATCCATTCATCATCCATTCATCATCCATCCATTCATCATCCATCCATCATCCATCCATTCATCCATCATCCATCCATCCATCATCCATCCATTCATCCATTCATCATCCATTCATCATCCATCCATTCATCATCCATCCATCATCCATCCATTCATCCATCATCCATCCATCCATTCATCCATCATCCATCCATCCATCCATCATCATCCATCCATCCATCCATCCATCATCCATCCATTCATCCATCATCCATCCATCATCCATCCATTCATCATTCATTCATCATCCATCCATCATCCATCCATCATCCATCCATCCATCCATCATCCATCCATTCATCCATCATTCATTCATCATCCATCATTTGAACCTGCTTTATCCCTTCGGTGTCACACAGTTGCTGGAGCCTATCCCAGACATTGTCCACCACAGATAATGTTTCATATTTCTTTTTCTTTCACATCAATCATGAAACAGTTTCCTTCTGAATAATCAAACTGATTGGTTGATGCATTCACTCATCAATACCTTCAGTATTTTCCTCTGAAACATCTGATGTTTGAGTCTTTTCATGTTTACTGAGAACAAATGAAATCTTCAAAGGAAACGATGACGTTCCTGAAATGGACCGAAGACGGACCAGAACCAACTCTGACCACATGAACTCGTTCACCTCAGATTTGGTGTCAATCAGCTGAGAAACGCCGCGTCATGCATCAGCTGCTTCAGCATGCGTCCAGCTGTAATGAGGACGCATGGCAGTGGGAGGAAATGCTGACATGAATATGTGCTGCTGAGAACGTCTTCTGCTCCTCTGGATCCTCGGTTCTGCTGGGGAGGCCAGCAGGACCGGATCTAGAAGGTTTGGAGGTTCCTCTGATCCTCCTGGATCTCCTGCTAAAACATGATCAGGATGAGGAGGATCTCCGGACTGTTCTTGTTGAATGAGTTTTACTGTGATGTAGAAACTGTCAGCAGCCTGAAGGAAGAGTGGTAGATGTTCAGGTGAATGTCTCACCTGCAGACGACCACACAGGAAAGATCAGCTCACAGGAACAAAAACTCTTTTTCCATGAATGGATCGCTGATTTAACAGAAATTCAGAAGAATTTGGCAAAACCAACAATTGAGAGGCGTGTTCTCCTCCCGCTGTGAGTGTGTCTGCCTGAAGGAACGTTCTGGATCTCCATTAGCATCTCTGAACTAATAACATCCCATCACCTGCTTCCTGTCAGTCCAGGATAATTGAAAAAGACCGTTTGTTCTCTGCAGTCCTCAGAGAACCTCTGGAGAACCTCCCAGCAGACCAGAAGGAGGAAAGATTCCACTTCATCCACCATTCAGTCCTGACAAAAAACCTGAACATCTGTTTGGGTGTGTCTGTGTGTGTATTAATGTGTGTCAGTGTTGGGGTGTGTTGATGTTTGTGTTGATGTGTGTGTTGTTGTGTGTGTCCGCCTGCAGGTCTACCATGCACGATGTCTGGAAGCAGCTTCCCCCATGACCTCGTCCTTTACCCCCTGGAGGGCTAGCAGGGGTAAAGGGTCCACTTGACCCAGGAGGGGGTCTCTGGGGGGTTCTGATGGCTCCTCTGAGCTTCATCCGTCAACGTTTGTTTTCTCGCTGACAGCTGCTGCTTTCATTTACCTTTCGCTCGGTCCTCCAAAGTCTCCGGAGAGGAATCGCCACCTGTCCGCTCTTCACATCCGTCACTTCATTGCTCCGCAGCTGTCACAGTTAACCGGGTCTTCCCAGGTAAAGGTGGTCCCAGGCTCCCGATGGAAGAGCAGTGGAGCGGGAAATTGAAAAAAGTGGAACAGCAGGTTTATGGCTTCTGGTTTTTATTAAGAATTATTGAAGTTAGAGCGCTGATTGAAGCCTCATGGTTCAAGGAGACCATGGATCTCCAGGATACAGGAAGGCTGCTGCGACAGATCAGCTGTCTGACATGCAGCAGAATCTGAACCAATGACAGAGTTTGGGAGGAGACCAGCTGACTCATTCTCATGTGACAGTGACAGCAGATGATAATATAAGCTTAATGTTTTATATTAATAGAACATTAAAAGTACAAATGATGAAGATTAAAGATTTTAAGGATCATTTCCATCTTCTGAAGGTTGTGTTGGTTTAACTCCATCACATGATATCCGTCTTATTTGCATAAACAGCTACAGTTTATCTTAAAAGCTTCATAACATGAATAAAGATCCTTCACTATAGAAACCATGTTATACTTTAAATATGAAGATTTCATGTAAAACGATTTTAATTCTTCAGTAACACTGACTCCTGCTTCACAGAAACTGCATAGAATGGCGGTCGCTTCCATTCGCTTCCTCGTTAACATATGGTGAGGTCACACCTGACGGGCGCCGCGGTCCTCCATGGAAAGTCTTTCTAATGTGTATCTAGTGTGCATCTAGTGTGTGTCTAGTGCGCATCTAGTGCGCGTCTAGTGCGTGTCTAGTGCGTGTCTAGTGTGCGTCTAGTGTGCATCTAGTGTGTATCGAGTGTGAGGATGATGTCATTAATGTCAGTTACTAAACAGTTGATGGTAGGACAGCATCAGCATTGTTTTTACTTCGTCTGAAAGCTTTGGAAGTATTAAAAAAAAGAAAGAAAAATTAATAAAACAGATTATTCAGAAGTGTTTTTTTGATATTCTTTAGTGATATTAAGGTACAATATTCTGAAGAGATATACGTTTAACTTGAGCAAATTAACTAATGATACAGATGATATTTGCAGCAGAAAGTTGTGGGGGTGGGGGGGGGGTGGGAGAAGAACAAGTTCTTCATGGAGGGGTAAGAAACAATAATTGAAAAACACTGGTGTAATGTGTATGAAACATGTATCTAATGTGTATCTGTCAGGGATGGTGGTGGAGGACCCAAATGCAGGAGACCAGACTTGGTGGCAGAAACATAAACATTTACTAAATCAACCTAAACATGACAACACCAGGAGAACAAACCAGTGCCGTGACAGAACATAGAAGAGCAGATGATCTGACAATGAGAAACTGAAAACCAGACACTTAAATACACTGAGGATGATTAACTAAATGAAAACAGCTGTGGATGATTCACCTGAACCTGACAGGGAAAACAGAAGATGACCAAACCTAAACACTGAATCAAGACAGTATCTAGTTGTACCTGAACAGACTGTAGAGATGTAAATAAATCACAACACACACGTCTCTCTGTGAGTCTCAACAACAGATACATTAAAGAAGTGTACATCTACTAACTACTTTCTTCTTCTCAGCAGAAAGAGGCGAATATTTGTAGGTTATTAACTTATCCATGATGTCAAAAACAACAGAAAGCTCTGGCAGAATCTCCTGTCGACCAGCAAGAAAAAATGTGTGTCTGGTGTGCATGCTGCGTGCACTCTGCTCCACGGCGCTACTGCGGCGCTTCTGCAGCCAGTGTGAGTAACAGAATGGTCAGCAAGTTGTAAACTTCTACAATGTTCTCCAGTCTAATTTGTATTTTCTGGTTGATCTTTACTTTAACTCAGAGTGACCAGCCGGTTCCTCTGCACACGGGGTGGATCTACTGTTTGTGTTTCCATATGCTTTTATGTGTTGTTGCTCAGTTTACCCACAATGCTCAGACACATCTATCACTGATCTAAATGATGATTTCACAGCTTTAAATGCTTTATCTGACAGACATCATTTCACAGAGCTCTGCTGCACATCCACGTTTAGCTCACAGCTACTTAAGTCACAGTCCCATCATGCATTGCACATCGTAAACATGACATTTGGGTTGTTTCTTTCCATTAGTTATCTAATAGACACATACCCATAGACATGTATGTTGTTTCTGTGTCAGCGTCCACCAACAGTGATCTGCATCTCCCACACATCTAACCTTTGGATATCTCTAGAGACGTTTTATAAGCATTCATCAAAACGTCATGTTTCTATCTCTGAGATGTTGGTGTGCCGTCATCCTTTCTCTCCTTCTACTCCAAACATGAGAACGTTGGTGTAGAGTCCACTTCTAAATACACGTCTGCACTTTCAGAACTTTGTCTCTGAACTAGAAGATCAGACAATAAATCATTCCAATAATAATCCTGACCTCAGTGCAAAGTCTTGTTTTGTCTTGCAGACAGTCTGAGCGTTTACTCGAGTTTTTGACCCTCGTCTGTTTTCCTGCTTCTCCTGCCTTGGACCAAGCTTTTGACCATCCTGGAGAAGTTGGACAACCTGTACAACTTCTGTAGGGTTAAGGAATCTCCTCATACTGCCAGTAGAGAGAATTACACAAGAGTGGAAAACCAGCCAAAAAACTTGAAATGACCTCCACATGGAACACCAGTCCTGATTGGAGGGTTTTCTCATTGTTGCCACTGAAGTGCTCCTGTTGTTAATTCATGAACACCAATACAGATGAAATGGATGAACGAGGCCCTCAGCTGCTGAACCAACAAGAACATCATCAGACAGTTTCATTCAATTCATGCCACTGGAGGAGTGGCTACAGCAGATCCTGGAAAGAGCTCAGACATCTCAGTCCAGAAAAGAGAAGATACCCTCAGAGACCCTCAAGCTCCCAGGCCTCTATAGAGGGGAGAGGGGCGTTTAGTTTTATTGATACTTTAACCGGTTCTCTTCCAGATAAATTAGTAAAAAAAAAAAAAAAAATCTGTTGTTGAAGTTTGAAAGCTGAAATGAGACCAAATGCTTGGAATGGTCTGACTGCAGTTCTCCTGTAATGAGGAGGGTCCGGAGGGTCACATCAATGCTTGCAGTGTCTAGAGGCCCACTCCCACGTGTTCTTCTGGCATTTTCTGATGATTGAAGACATTTATAAACAAAATAAAGATTAAAATTACATTTCTGAGGATTTCTTTCTTCGATATGTTGAGAATCAGAAACAGATAATTCAAAATATATTTAAATAATAATAATAATAATTGTGACGTAGGAAACACGCTGGTGGGGGCCACAAGCTCCCTGCTGCACCAGAACAGAGAGCTCTCACCAACAGTCCCCCCCACCACCAGAGGCAAGTTTGTCCTGCCGCTCTGCAGAAACTATGTCCTACAAAACCATTTCATACAGAGAGATCACAGTGAAGGCAGTGGAGGCAGATCAGATGATGATCGGATCAGAGCTTTAAACTCCAGCTAAAGTGGAAAAGTCTTAGTAGAATTATTCCTTATGAACCTGAACACACCACGCCAGCGGCCTGTCGATGGCTCCTTTTATATTAGCATTAGCATTAGCATTAGCTTCTTTGATGGTAAAAACTTGGTCAAAACAAAAGGATTGAGGACACACCAGAACAGAACCCTGAAGTATCCGCAGCAGAGAGAATCCTGAGTTCTGGTCCTCTATTTCTGCTGAGCTGCAGCAGAAACCAAACGCTGGGACGACCGCTGCACTTTCTGACGCGGTGACAGTTTGTGTCGGTGTGGCACGCCTGTGCACAGCAGCAACACCACAAATAGCTGATGTGGTGTTTCTCTGAACAGCGTGACAGAAGTTTGCCGTGATCCTGCCTGTGCCCTCAGGACAGATATGTGCTGCTCTCACCGCACAGCACGCCACTTTCAGCGCCGCCGCTCCATTCTCAGGCATTAACCTATCAGCCGCATGCAAAATGGAAGCTCCCCGCCAACAGGGAAGGAGGATCAGGAAGTCTGCAGCTGCCCTCAGATTTCACAGTAAATTCATGCAAGAAAATCTTCCTTTTCAATTACTGAACAAAAAAAAGACCCGTTTGGATCTTCTGGTTTAAGAGAACTGTGAGGAAAACCAGCAAATGTCACATTAAAGGTTCAACATTTTTGTTTTTAGAATAGAAACGGTAATGAATGTTCTTTTTCTGAGGTTTAACAGTCTGGCAGGTTTTGGGTGCAGACCCTGAAACCGTCTGCTGAGACCCGCTGAGGCGCCAGGACGTGGTCGCTCGCCTCTGCAGACCGCCGCAGCCTCAGCGAGCATCAAGACAAACGAGACGGCAGGATTCTTCCTCTGAAGAACACGCTCACCGGTGGAGAGAGCTCCACGCAGAAGTGGGTCAGGCGTGGAGATCTGAAGGGACGCCGTGACGTTCTGAAAAACCATTTGCTGGGAATTGGATTTGTAATGACACTAAATGAAAGTGCAGGAGATTCTACAACCCCAACGAGACGACACAGGGGGGCAGTAAAGGCAGCGCTTCTGGAAACAAAGAGCACCATGTGAAAATCCCATTTAATTGTGCTTTATTAAACTTTATTGCTGCTTGATGAGGCCCACGGCTCCCAGATACGATGTGATTACTTTGTAGTTTGGGGCCATGTTTTACTCCTTCATTTTTCTACTCTGTAAACATTTAATTGAGCAAACTGACAGGCGTTTGAGCCTGGAGGACGCCGCCGCAGACGCCTGGCTGCTGGAGTCACGAGTCCACATAATCCCAGCAGTTCTGTGTTGTACAGCAGAGCGAGCAGCTTTCCCGGGGCAACAGGGCAGCCAGTTAACTGCTATTGATTCAGGAATCAGCAGGAGTTCAATTGAGATTAGGATGAGGCATGCGTGTGCGCAGGTGTGCACGTGTCTGTGCACGTGTGGATCTGTAGGTGGTTGTGCATGCATGCATGTAAATGCAGACGTTTGGGTTTTTGAGTGTGAGCATGTGCACGCGTCTACATGTTTGTGCACATTTGTACGCATGCATGTACATGTGCATGTGTGTGCATGTGTGTGTGTGCATTTAGTGCACACTGGAGCATTTGCAGGTTGTTGTGCTCTTGCATGTGTGTGCATCAGTGTGTGGGTACGTGCACGTGTGTGATGTTTTGAAACCTTTAAACTCGCCGTTTCGAGGCTCCTCTCACCTCCGTCCGCGGAGCCGCAGCGTCCTCCCATCTGGACGGCGCCGCCCGCAGATGTCTGGAAACCATCAGGCAGGTTTTTCCTGGTAATTGGCTTCTCTGCTGCTGGACCGCTGAGCCTCCTCACCCCGTCCTCTGAGAACCGCGGTTCAGAATGTTCTCCGTCTCCGTTCTCAGCCTCCCAAATCAACACAAACGCAGCAAACACAAGAGAGGAGGAGGAGGCATAGCATATAATTAATGATACTAAATTTAAAATGAACAAAAGTCACAGATAATCTACTTTGTTCTTATTTATTTTTTAGATATGTCTCTGATATTCCAGAGCACTTGATGATTTATATAATCAAAGTGACAACATGAAAATAAGAAGATGGAGGAAACCAAACTTCCCAGGGAGGAGGGAAACGAAAATGAAGATTGAAATCATGCTGCAGACGCTGATGTTGGAGCCTTTAGCTCCTGGATGCGACATCATGTTGTTCATTCCATTGTGACGGACGGACCTGGAACCATCCTCCAGAACGTGATGAAACCTCAACGATCAGCTGGTGCAGAAACATCAAAATGAGACATTTCAGTTTCCAGCTGCATCTTCTGGTGTTTGAATGTAAAGTCAGAAGATGAAGTCCTGCTCTGTGGTCCAGCTTCTTCCTGCATCATCCTGTGCAGGAAACATTTGAACAAATTCTTTTCTAAACACACATTTTTCCTTTTGGGGTCACAGGGTTGCTGGAGCCTATCCCAGCCCCTGTTGGATGAAGATGAGGGTTACCACAGACAGATCTCCAGTCCTTCACAGAGACTCAGTCATGTTCACATAAATGATTCAGTGCTGCACGTCTCTGGTCTGTGGGAGCAGAAGAACATACAAACTCCACACGGACATAGACCGGCAGGGATTTGAACCCTGATAGGGGCGCTAACCGCTGCACCACTGTGCAGAGAGAAAGAGAACGTCGTTCACTCTGAGCCTTTGAGTTTCTCCTCTTGCAGGAGACGCAGAAATGAAAATCTCTCGGAGAAAAACGACAAACTGCAGGGAAGAAAGTTCAAGAGATTGATGACGTGTTGACGGTTAACACGTCTGTGAACGTTTGTTAACACGTCTGTGAACGTTTGTTAACGTGTTGACAGTAAACACGTCTGTGAACGTTTGTTAACCTGTTGACAGTTAACACGTCTGTGAACGTTCGTTAACGTGTTGACGCGTCTGTGAACGTTTGTTAACGTGTTGACGCGTCTGTGAACGTTTGTTAACGTGTTGACGTGTCTGTGAACGTTTGTTAACGTGTTGACGTGTCTGTGAACGTTTGTTAACACGTCTGTGAACGTTTGTTAACACGTCTGTGAACGTTTGTTAACGTGTTGACAGTTAACACGTCTGTGAACGTTTGTTAACACGTCTGTGAATGTTCGTTAACGTGTTGACAGTTAACACGTCTGTGAACGTTTGTTAACCTGTTGACAGTTAACACGTCTGTGAACGTTCGTCGTGTCTGTGAACGTTGTTAACACGTCTTGTGAACGTTCGTTAACGTGTTGAGTAAACACGTCTGTGACGTTTGTTAACGTTTTGAGTGTTGACTGTGAGTTTGTTAACGTGTTGACGCGTCTGTGAACGTTTGTTTAACGTCTGTGATGTTTTGTTAACGTGTTGACGTTTAACACGTCTGTTGAACAGTCTGTGAACGTTTGTTAACGTGTTGACAGTTAACACGTCTGTGAACGTTCTTAACGGTGTTGAGCGTCTGTGACGTTTGTGTTTACGTGTTGGGTGTGTTGTAAATGTGTGTGTGAACGTTCGTTAACGTGTTGACACGTCTGTGAACGTTTGTTAACACGTCTGTGAATGTGTTCGTTACGTGTTGAGCGTTGTGAACGTTTGTTAACACGTCTGTGAACGTTCGTTAAACGTGTTGACTGTTGGTCTGTGAACGTTTGTTACGTGTTGACGTGTCTGTGGAACGTTTGTTAACACGTTCTGAAATGTTTGTTAACAGTGTTGACAGTTAACACGTCGTCTGTGAAGTTTGTTTTAACGTGTTGACGTGTTAAACGTCTGTGAAACGTTCGTTAACGTGTTGACACGCGTGAACGTTGTTAACGTGTTGTTACGTGTTGACGTTGTTGTGAACGTCGTTAACGTGTTGACGTGTTGACGTTGAACGTGTTTGTTAAAGTAACTCTGTGGTTTTTTAAGTGTTGACTGCGTCTGTGAACCGTTTGTTAACACGTCTGTGAACGTTCGTTAACGTGTTGAGCGTCTGTGAACGTTTGTTAACGTGGTTGCGTGTCGTGTCGTGAACGTTTTGTTAACGTCTGTGAACGTTCGTTAACGTGTTGACAGTTAACACGTCTGTGAACGTTTGTTAGTGTTGAAGTTAACACGTCTGTGAACGTTGTTAACGTGTTGACGCGTCTGTGAACGTTTGTTTAACGTGTTGACGGTCTGTGAACGTTTGTTACACGTCTGTGACGTGTTCGTTAACGTGTTGAAAGCGTCTGTGACGTTTGTTAACGTTGTTGACGCGTCTGTGAACGTTCGTTGGTGTTGACGCGTCTGTGAAAGTTTGTTACGTGTTGAGTGTCTGTGAACGTTTGTTAAGTCTGTGAACGTTCGTTAACGTGTTGACGCGTCTGTGAACGTTTGTTAACGTGTTGACGTGTTTGTGACGTTTGTTAAACGTCTGTGAACGTTCGTTAACGTGTTACGCGTCTGTGAACGTTTGGTTACACGTCTGTGAACGTTCGTTAACGTGTTGAACGTGTTGTGAACGTTTGTTAACACGTTGTGAACGTTCGTTAACCGTGTTGAGCGCGTCTGTGAACGTTTGTTAACACGTCTGTGAACGTTCGTTAACGGTTGACGTGTCTGTGAACGTTTGTTCACAGTCTGTGAACGTTTGTTAACGTGTTGACAGTTAACACGTCTGTGAACGTTTGTTAACGTGTTGACGTGTCCGTGAATGTTTGTTAACGTGTCTGTGAACGTTTGTTAACGTGTTGACAGTTAACACGTCTGTGAACGTTTGTTAACGTGTTGACGTGTCCGTGAATGTTTGTTACAGTGTCTGTGAACGTTTGTTAACGTGTTGACGCGTCTGTGAACGTTTGTTAACGTCTGTGAACGTTTTTAACACGTCTGTGAATGTTTGTTAACGTGTTTGACAGTTAACACGTCTGTGAACGTTTGTTACGTGTTGACAGTTAACAGTCTGTGAACGTTCGTTAACGTGTTGACGTGTCTGTGAACGTTTGTTAACCGTCTGTGAACGTTTGTTAACACGTCTGTGAACGTTCGTTAACACGTCTGTGAACGTTTGTTAATGTGTTGACGTGTCTGTGAACGTTTGTTAACGTGTTGACAGTTAACACGTCTGTGAACGTTCGTTAACGTGTTGACGTGTCTGTGAACGTTTGTTAACACGTCTGTGAACGTTTGTTAACACGTCTGTGAACGTTCGTTAACGTGTTGACGTGTCTGTGAACGTTTGTTAACACGTCTGTGAACGTTCGTTAGTGTTGACGCGTCTTGTGAACGTTTGTTAACACGTCTGTGAACGTTCGTTAACGTGTTGACGTGTCTGTGAACGTTTGTTAACACTTCTGTGAACGTTCGTTAACGTGTTGACGCGTCTGTGAACGTTTGTTAACACGTCTGTGAACGTTCGTTAACGTGTTGACGTGTCTGTGAACGTTTGTTAACACGTCTGTGAACGTTTGTTAACGTGTTGACAGTTAACACGTCTGTGAACGTTTGTTAACGTGTTGACGTGTCCGTGAATGTTTGTTAACGTGTCTGTGAACGTTTGTTAAGTGTTTGACAGTTACACGTCTGTGAACGTTTGTTAACGTGTTGACGTGTCCGTGAATGTTTGTTAACGTGTCTGTGAACGTTTGTTAACGTGTTGACGCGTCTGTGAACGTTTGTTAACACGTCTGTGAACGTTTGTTAACACGTCTGTGAATGTTTGTTAACGTGTTGACAGTTAACACGTCTGTGAACGTTTGTTAACGTGTTGACAGTTAACACGTCTGTGAACGTTCGTTAACGTGTTGACGTGTCTGTGAACGTTTGTTAACACGTCTGTGAACGTTTGTTAACACGTCTGTGAACGTTCGTTAACACGTCTGTGAACGTTTGTTAATGTGTTGACGTGTCTGTGAACGTTTGTTAACGTGTTGACAGTTAACACGTCTGTGAACGTTCGTTAACGTGTTGACGTGTCTGTGAACGTTTGTTAACACGTCTGTGAACGTTTGTTAACACGTCTGTGAACGTTCGTTAACACGTCTGTGAACGTTTGTTAATGTGTTGACGTGTCTGTGAACGTTTGTTAACGTGTTGACAGTTAACACGTCTGTGAACGTTCGTTAACGTGTTGACGTGTCTGTGAACGTTTGTTAACACGTCTGTGAACGTTCGTTAACGTGTTGACGTCTGTGAACGTTTGTTAACACGTCTGTGAACGTTCGTTAACGTGTTGACGTGTCTGTAAACGTTTGTTAACACGTCTGTGAACGTTCGTTAACGTGTTGACGTGTCTGTAAACGTTTGTTAACACGTCTGTGAACGTTTGTTAAACGTCTGTGAAGTTTGTTAACGTGTTGACGTGTCTGTAAACGTTTTTAACGTCTGTGAACGTTCGTTAACGTGTTGACGCGTCTGTGAACGTTTGTTAACACGTCTGTGAACGTTCGTTAACGTGTCTGTAAACGTTCGTTGACATGGTTGGTTCTGGTGGGTCGGTTCTGTTTCAGTCTCAGGTTGGGTTTAGGATCAACAGAAATCCTCAAACTCCAGGACACGTGTTCAGACGGCGTCAGCATCTGGCAGCTGCTGCATGAAAGGACATGAAGACTTGGAACTCTCGGGTATGAAGGAGGACTTCTCCTCCTCCCAGCAGTTCTGCATGAACCGTCTGCTTCCTCAAATCAGCAACGCTAATTCTTGACGGACCGTCAGTTTACACGTTCGGCTGGAAGAGTTCCCAAACCGGAGCATCTGGGATGGTTGTAAGACGTCGCTCCCGAAGCCGTGTCCTTGAATGCCAAACAGTGACTCGTTCTGATTAAACTCTTCCTCTGACTGAAAATATGCTGGAGTTTCCTGTTTGGGAGGGGCAGAGCGGCCAAATGAAGGCGCTAAAATCTCATCAAAGATTCATGTTTATTTATTTTCTGTTTAAAAGAAGGAGGAAATGTACAAACTGGGATCTTAATAGAGGTCAACAGAACCAGAACCAGCTCAGACAATTACCCAGAGTTCACTGAACAGACGGAGCAGCAGAATATCAGAAACACATCAGAGTGGAGGATCACATCCTGATCAATCCCTCACTGGAACCGGTCTGCAACGAATCAAGGAGAACTTTCACTCCAAATACAAGAAACAAACAAAAATACCACAAAGAAAGTAAGAATCTGACAAATCACAGAGAAGACACTCGAGACTTGGAGAAGGTTTTAGCCTCTATGAGACCTTCAATCAAAGACTCTGTTATGTTGCCCGGGTTGGTGTCACTGTGGTCCCACCGGAGGTTGGTGGGAGTGTGGGGTCTGGGGAGCCTTACTGAGGACAGTCCAGTCTCTGTATAACTGGAGCAGGAGCTTGGTTCTTATAGCTGGCAGCAAGTCGGACCTGTACCGGTACATGTTGGACTCCTTTAACACCGGTTCTGTTCTTCATGGACAGAATTTCTAGGTCCAGCCAGAGACTGGAGGGGATCTGGTTTGGAGACCACAGGATTTCTTCTCTGCTCTTTGCAGATGATGTTGTTCTGTTGGACCTCCAGCATGTATTGGAGCGGTTTGCAGAAGCAGATGAGGGTCAGCACCACTAAGTCTGAGGCCATGGTTCTGGACCGGAGAAAGGTAGTTTGTCCTCTCTCAGTGGGTGGAGTCTCCTGCCTCAGGGGGAAGAGTTTAAATATCTTAAGGACAGTTTGACGCTGCTGTTATACAGTCACTGCACCGGTGATGAGAGAGCTGAGCCAGAAAGCAAAGCTCTCAATTTACCGGTCGATCTTTGTTTCTGTCATGAATCTGTTTCCCCCTCAGACCACCAGAGGGAGCCATCACATGAGTTCTAAATCTCTCCTGAGCCTCATCTTCACTCCATTTCCCACAAGCCTCTGCCTGCTGTTCCCAGACCTCACCAGCTGTTCCTCCTTCAAACAATCACCACAGACATTTAGAAGGAAGCTTCAGGCTGTGTAAAGTCTTGTTCTGGTTTATTCCTACAATTCTGAGCGTTACCTTCTACAGTCCTGTTCCTGTGTGAGCCTGCCTCCAGCCCAGCCTGACTTTGACCCCTCATCCACCTGTGACCTGACCCTCGCCTGCTCTTCATCACTGCTCTGCCTCAGCCTCTGACATACCGTTCCTGACTTCTGCATAGTCCACCACGGATTATCCAAGCTCCTTAAATAAAGGAATGCATATGGATCCATCTGACTCTGACTGGTTACAGTTTCAGTTCTCACCTATGGTCATGAGTTCTGGGTTAGGACCAAAACAACCAGATCCAGACTACAAGCGGCTGAAACGAGTTTCTTCTGGAGGGTGTCTGGACGCTCAGAGTAGTTCAGAGTAGAGCTGCTTCTCCTCCACATCCACAGGAACCAGTTGAGGAGGATCCAGTGTCTGGTCCGGATGTCTCCTGGACGCCTCCCTGGGGAAGTAAAACAAACAGACATTGACAAACAAACCAGAAGCATCTTTTACTTCCTCCAAACTAAATGGAGACCCAGCAGGAAGTTTGAACTCCTGGGTTTCCGTAGCAGCAGCCCTTAAATCTTTGTGTGGTTTCTGATAGATCTGGAGTCCTCTCAGAGATCGTTGATGGTTCTTCTTCCACTGAGCGCCACATTCACCATCATCAGGTCTGGTCTTTGTTTGGGCCCATCATCTCAGCCTCCAGCAGCTTCAGTCAAGTCTGGTAATAGAATCAAAGTCAAGATTTCCCAGGGTTCCTTTCCTTCTGCACAGAAATATTTGTTTTGTTCATTTGAATATTTGTATATCAAACAGTTATTCCCCATCAGCTGCAGTTTTGCCTTTAACTGTGCAAATTGCCATTGAGAGATGTCTCATTTCTCTGGTGTTCTGTTCAGTTCTGGAGGAGGATGGAGTAAACAGGAACGAGCCTTTGGGGTACTGCTAGAACCTCTGCAGGCTCATTAGCAGTCTGCAGGAGTCAGACCGGCTTCCTGTCTCGGCTGCTTGTAGCTTGTCTGGAAGAAGAGATCATTCCAGCACCGGCTGTGCTCTCCCGGCTGCCGTTACCACGACAATCATCGTCTCTGAAAGTATTTATCCTGTAATACAAGACGGAAATTTCCCTGGAACTTTGTTGTTTTTTACCAGAGCTTCTCTCCTGCTCCTACATTAGCATTTGTGTTTTTCTTGTCAAGCTAACGATGAAATCTCTGCCTGCAGAGAAAAGGCCAGAACTCCCAGATGTTCCTCTGATGAAAACGTCTCCATCGGCTCCAACACAGAAAACCGACTCACTTTATCTGCATTCTAGTCATCCTGACACGAGTCTTCAGAGGCGCAGAAACAGTTCAAAGTGGATAAAAACATTCATGTCTGTGATGCTCTGAACAAAAGACGGATGCAGGATCTTCAGAATCATTCAGGATTATGTAACAAGATTACATAAAGGGATAAAAAGTAACTTTATATTCATCAAACTACATCCTGACTTTAGAGGCTCTGACATTAGAGACTATCCAAACACTTCCTGTTTGCTCCGCACCATCTTTCTCTCCTGGAGTCCACCTCATGTGACCAGGAATCTGAAATCGAACAACCCCTGAATCCCACTGCACCAAACAGAAGCACAGAGAAGTAAATGTAATAAATGATAAAGATGAGAGGAGAAGTACGTGAGAATAGAGGACAGAACCCCAGAACATGGATCTGACATTCTTATCATTATTAATCTAAAGCCAGCAGAGGGATCGACCTCCAGTTCTGTGGAGTTCCACTTTCCTTCTGCTGCTGAAGACTTCCTGTTCTGATGTGGAAATGACGAGTGGCGTCTGCGTCATGATGAGTGGCGTCTGCGTCATGACAAGCGGCGTCTGCGTCACGACGAGCGGCGTCTGCGTCACGACAGGCGGCGTCCGCGTCACGACGAGCGGCGTCTCCGTCACGACGAGCGGCGTCTGCGTCGTGACGTCATGAGCACGCCTCTCACATGCAGCCGCCGTTTGTCATCCGGAACCGTTTCCTGCCATGATTTCTGCTCCGGAGATGATCCTGAAGGATTTCCAGACTCCTGGATGTGACCTTCAGGATCACGGCTAACATCTCAGATCATCTTCACTGAGCTGGAGCCATGTTGGACACCAGCAGGTGTGAGGAGCAGGAGACCAGACCAGCGGTCGGACATCTCTACAGACTCCTCACAGAAAAACAAACAGCAAAAATGACATCAAACCATCTAAATGACTGAAAGTTTGTGGTTTTAAAGCTTCTCTGCATGAAGCTGCAGCTCCTCACGGGTCAAATAACCTCATAAATCATAAAAGTCGGCACTTTTCCTCCTGTTTCTCTGCAGCTGGACTATAATGGAAAAGGAGCCAAGATAAATTGTTATTACTGCTCCTGCAGCAGGAACCACTGCTGAAGAAAAAAAATCAATGGTATAATCAGTGTTGGAGGAGAAGGGGAAAGGGCGACACTGAAGTGTTCCTCCATTTCAGCTGATTTCTTTCAGGGAGGGGGCGCGGAGGGGGCAGGAGAGGAGGAGGGCTGCAACCATCCCCACCCAAACCAAAACAACAGGAACTCTGTGGAGAGGGGAGGGGCTGCAGGGGGTTTGTTACGTTCACATTAATTCTATTTATACAACACCTTTCTAGATGAGGAGCAGGTCAAAGTGATCTGCATGAAACAAACACTGAAATATGTAACAAAAGCAGATCATGGAGGAGTAACCTGAAGGTGCCGTCCACCCTGTCCTCCTATTCCCGCTCACCCTCCAGCCCGAAGCCCCCCGGCCCCCGTCCCAGTGCACCCGACTGGGCTCACAAGTTAGTGAGACCTCTACCTACAGACACAAGCTCGTCTGCAGGACAGAGGTCTACTGGGCTCAGAGTTTGGTCTCAGACGTGTTTCATGATGACTTCTCCTCAGACCCCCCCCCCCCCCCCCCTCTCAGTCATTCTGTTTCAGTTCAGCCAGAAGAAGGAAGCCTCTTGATGGGTTCTGGTCCAGGTTGCCATGGTGACCGGTCTCCTCCCACATATTATGCTTATGGAGCCAAACGTTGCAGGAGTGGATGACGATGACGGATGCTTGCTGTTTTTGAACCATTTACTGGAGATTTGGTTGAACAATTTCACGAACGCGTCATCAGCGATCAGTCATCAGGTCATTTCCACCTTAAGAGGAGGAAATGTTTCCAAGTTCTGGAGGGGCGTTTAACAGGAAGCAAATCCTATTTTCCTTCTATTAGAGCACATGTGTGTCGAAGTCATGGCCCGGGGGCCGGATCCGGCCCTCTGGGTAATTCTATCCGGCCCTCCAGATCCTTTGATTTATTGTTATTAATGACCCGACGTTATCTTGAGCTCATTTCTAACTTGTATCATTTTAAGACAAATATATTTCTGTGGAGAGTAAAATCTTGAAGGTTTAAGTTGATTTATTCTGGAATGATATTCCTGCTTTTTATTATTCATAATTGGGTTCAAAAGTTACAGTTTTAATGTTTTGAAAATTGTCATTCTGCTAGCTTATTTTGGAGTTAATATTTAAGCTACATGCTAGCTGGTTTGGCTGACATGAGAGTTTTTTTTTTTATTTTTTGGGCTAATTTAGTATTTAGCTAATATTTCATCTGGTTATCAGCATCAGTGATTTCAGCTTCAGCATCTTCAGCAGTCAGATTCAGCTTCCATCATTCTCACTGGCGTTATCAGGTAAGCTCATAGTTACGTTTAAAAGTTATGGTTTAAAAGTTTTTAAAATGCAGTTTTAGAGTTCAGTAGCTGTTGATCCTGCTCGTCCCGTGACCTCCTGTGAGATCCCGTTTGATACGCCTGTATCAGAGGAATCACTTCTGATCCGGAGTTTAAGCACAGGTGACCTGCTGCTCCTCTGATCTCTTCAGTAGAATGTGACGGCATGTGTCGCTGCTGCCCTTCGGCCCCGGAGGGGCAGAAACGCCGTCTGTTTGCCCCGAGCCGATGAGGCGGACGGATGCGTCTGTTCGGGATGAATCCTGTGATTGGTGGGGATCCAGCTGCACAGACACTTGAATGCAGTCCAGATTCAACCTTCCTCTTTCTTTCTCGTCTTCCTCCCATCTGTTCCGCATGGATCTGGCGCCGTCTGCGGCGCCGGCCCTTTGCTCTCAGCATCATTTCACGCCGCCGTCACGGCGCTCCGGCTGCAGCCGCCGCCGCTCTGCAGGATCCTCATCCGGCTTTTCCAGCCCAATTTCTGGTCCCAGGCCGTCTTTGAAGTTCCTCTGCGAGGGCGGCGATGGACGAGCATTCTGAGGGCGTGACCAAAGCGGCGGCTGCTCTGCTTTCAGGTGTGGCGTCCTTCGCCGGTGTGCAGCTGCACGCGTCATGCAGATCCGGCCTCAGATATTCCAGGAGACGTTGGAACAAACAGAAGACGAGTTTGGTGCTGAAGCAGGAAGTGAGGTAAGAGCGGGCCAGCATTTTGATCACCTCTGATCAGATGGGATAGCTTGTCTTTATCATTCACAGCAGCACGTCGTCCTCTCCCCAGAGCAACTGGATCAAATTCTCAATTAGGCCTGTTGTAAGAGCGCCATCGACCTTGAGAGGTGCTGTTTTTAAGAGCGTCCTGCTGTGAATGTTAAAGCTCGGCCTTCAGTCACAGCGACACGCCGGAGCAGCAGCCGCTCCCACTGTCCCGGGAGAACGTCTCCTCACGACTACATCCTTCAATCCTGGCTGCTGATTGGCCTTAAATTGAAGCGGCGTGTTAATGAAAACCTTTGAAGTGATGAAACTCAGGAGGAAGCGATTAAGCTGCTTGTTAAACAGGTGAGATGCTCCAACGCTGCAGGGCTCCAGTCCCCAGGCGGCGCGTCAGTCTCAGGTCGGACCGCAGGGACGGGAACGCCATCGGGGCGAGACGCCACCGCGGCGAGACGCCACCGCGGCCAGACGTGGCAGACGCGGTGGCGGCAGACCGCAGTCTGGCCGCCACGCGGCCAGACCGCAGCGAGACGCCACCGCGGCTGGATCACTGTGACAGCAACAATCACCCGGTGATGAGAACAGTGATCTCAGGAAAATGATCCTGGATTGATTACTGGAGTCTGAGGCGTCGCTGCGCTCACTGACATCACCGCTCGCCATCAGGAATAGGAACCCAAGGACAGCTGCCGTTCCCCTCACCGGCCTCCGTTCCCCTCACTGGCCGCCGTTCCCCTCACCGGCCGCCATTCCCCTCACCGGTCATCGTTCCCTCACCGGCGCCGTTCCCTCACCGGCCGCCGTTCCCTCACCGTCGTTCCCTCACCTTCCCGTTCCCTCTGGTCATCGTTCCCCTTCCCGGCCGCCGTTGCCGTTCCCTCACGGTCATCGTTCCCCTCACCGGCCGCCGTTCCCCTCACCGGTCATCGTTCCCCTCACCGGTCATCGTTCCGCTCACCGGCCGCCGTTCCCCTCACCGGTCATCGTTCCCCTCACGGTCATCGTTCCGCTCACCGGCCTCCGTTCCCCTCACCGGTCATCGTTCCCCTCACGGTCATCGTTCGGTCATCGTTCCCTCACCGGTCATCGTTCCGCTCACCGGCCTCCATTCCCCTCACCGGCTGGAGTTCCCCTCACCGGCCGCCGTTCCCCTCACTGGCTGGAGTTCCCCTCACCGGCCGCCGTTCCCCTGCGCTGACGGCGAGCTGCCTTGATGGCAATAAAACAATGCATTATGGGAGACTTTGTCCTGGCAGTTCTTTTTTTTTTTTCTACTTGTCCTGTCCAATGAAGGACATCTATGTATTTTATAATTCTTTCAATGCAGATTGAATTATTATTAAATTTGTATCTGTTGTCTGCAGACACATGTTAAAAATGAATAGAGATATAGCATGACCAGCTGAATGTGGCTGCTAAAGATGCTAGAGCAGTTAGCTAAAAATGCTAAAGCTGAAAGCTCACTAAAGTATCAGCTAAATGTGAAAGTAGCCAAAAAGATAGAAACATGTCGAAATTAGCCAATACCAGCTAATAATGCTAAAATGTTAGCTAAACTCCAAATTTCCCTAAAAACTGGAAAAATGTCTAACTTAGCCACAAACAGTTAGCATTATGCTAAAATAAAAGCTGAATGCTAAATCATCCTAAGAACCCAGTCAGTGGCTGCAGAACATTTTGAAGTCTGAACGCTGTCTTTAACTGGAAGGATCTGCAGAAGTTCAAAGTGGACAAAACTTTAGAAACTTTTCATTCATTTCCTATATTTCGCTTCGTTTATGAATACAAAAACCAGAGTCCTGAAGGAGCTGAACGTCCACTTTTTCTGAGCCTCTAATTGGTCAGTTAGAACTTGAATAACTCAAAAGGTATCAGATTCAGAATGTTCATCTTGACCAATAGGACGACTGAAGAGCAGCTGTTTATTTTTACATAGAAGTCTATGGGGGTCCGGGTTCTTGGAGCCACTTCCTGTTTGGGGTCGCTCAGTCCAGTTGTCGTATACAGTGTGTGGTTTCAGAAGTTCCTGTTCCCGCTCAAAGGAACTTTTAAGTGCGGTTCTGATCCACAGATGTGATCCATCATTTCTCAGCTCTGACGCAGGATTTCGTGGTGTAAAGAGCAGCTGAACAAATGAAACCGTTAGCAGCAGCGAGCGGAGCGCTGTCGGATTGAAGCCTCCGAGCGGTTGGGGGCTGAAACTCGTTCTCCAAAACCCCTGGGAGCTTTTTCAAAGTTTTATTCTGTAAAAGTGAGCGACGGGAAGAAACTCCGGAGTCTCTGCGCTTCAGGAGGAATGTCAAAGGCCTGTCAGCGTTTCCTCATCACGACGAGACTGGGAGGGAGAGGGAGAAGTTTCTTTGAGAGCGGCGTTATCAGAAGCAGCTCGGCGGCTGACGACGGCGTCAGGAAGCATCAGCGGACGTCTCCAGCAGCTCGCCGAGAATGAAACCCAAACGCTTTGAATCCTTCCTCAGGTGTGCAGAGCGCGGCTGTGCACCTGTCACATTCGGGGGAAGGGTTTCTCGTCTGCTGCTCCAGGACACATAATGGCACTTCTGAGCTAAATTACTGCAAAGCATTCTGGGAGTTATTAGGAGAATTTAACAAAACAAAACCCGCTTGATGTCTTCTTTGGTTCGCACTGTATCTCTCTTTGTCTGAATGGCGTGAAGGCAGCGGCGCCCTCCGTAGGGCGTGGTCACGACCACATCTCATAGCACGAGGTCATGAATCACCGCGGAGACGCAGCTTCACTTTGCTGTTTGTAATTTCCGTATGCAGAGAGACGGGCGAGCAGATAGTCATGCTGATGATGAGGATGAAGAGTAGCTCAGCGACCACCCCCTCCCCCGAGGCGCCGCCGATGACGCTTAAACACGGAATCTTTAACATACTCGCACTTTTCAAGCGTCAACAACATCATTCCTGGAGATTCTGGGATCTAGATTCATAATCTACAGCTGAGGTCGGCAGCGTTTGAGAGTAAAAGAGTCATTCAGGCTCGTTTTCTACTGATCAGAACCTAGAGGGAGCCGCATTGACTCATGTTAGCATTTAAGAAATTTGGGTTTAAATGCATAACCTTCTTTTTGTTTGTTTTAAATGAATGTGAATAATGTCTGTTTTTGGCTCGAACAAAAGCAAAAAAATATATAAATATAAAGAAACTAGCATCTCTCTAAAAGGTATTTTTGTACGTTTTTAACTTTAGTAGCAATAAAACTAGCTCGTTGCTTAATTACCAGCTGAACTTCAAATTAGCATAGCATTTCTCTGTAAATTAAATCAGTCCAAAATGTTAGCATGTTGCTGAAATAAAAGCTAAACTCCAAATTAGCCTAAACCCCCCAGTAGATAACAAATTAGCTAAAAATGTTAGCGTATTGCTAAAGTATTAGCTAAACTCCAAATTAGCATAAAAAATTAATTAGAGGCCAAATCTGCCAAAAAAGTTAGCTTGTTGCTTAATTACTAGCTGAACTCCAAAAATAGCCTAAAATTCCTCAGAAAACAAACTTCTAAATTATCCACAAAAAAAAATCAGTAGATAACAAATTAGCTGAAAACATTAGCATTTTACTAAAATAGTAGCTAAACTCCAACATTTCTCAGAAAACTTATCCAAAAACGTTAGCATGTTGCTAAAATAGATGCTAAAATTCTAAATTAGCCTAAAAACTTCAGCAGGTAGAACATTAACCAGAAACATTAGTATGTTGCTAAAATAATAGCTGATCTCCATTAAAAAAAAAAAAAAAAAAAAGCACTATCATTTTATTTTTCTTCATCCAGAAAGCCACCGTGGAGAGACGAAAGAGCCTCATGTGGATCTGGAGCTGCAGGTTACAGACTCCTGGTCTACAGGAATGATCGAGTTAACAATGAAAGAATGACAGTATATGAAAGAACATAAACACTGGAGTTGATCTGGTTTTAACACCAGAAGCTGCACAATTCATTAAGAGTTGAATCAACTTTCATCTTCATCGTCTTTATTTTTAGTTAGCGATGGTTCAGATGTGTTTACATCCACTTATGAATGACCAGATCAATCGACTGATCAGATCAATCGATCTGTGATTAGTCGACTATTAACATGTTGTTTCTGGCAGCACTAGTGTGGTTTGTGACGATAAAGATGCACATCATCTGCAGAGAAGAGACTCTTCCTGCTTCAGATAGAACAACTTTATTCATGCTTCATGTTTAAAGAAGAACTCTGGACCGAGTCTTCAGGTCCAGAGTTCTGGACCGAGCAGCTTCCTGTAGAACATGTGTCAAAGTCACGGCCCGGGGGCCGGATCCGGCTAATTCTATCCGGCCCTCCAGATCATTTTCTTTATTATTTATGACCTGATGTTATCTTGTTTTCACTTGTCATTTTGACAAAATATATTTTTATGAAGAGTAAAACATTTAAAGTTATTTAAGGTTTAAGTTAATTTATTATGGAATAATATTCCTGCATTTTTATTATTCAGAATTATGTTAAAAAGTTACAATTTTTTAATTTTAAAAACTGGCCTTCCACTAACTTTTTGGACTATTTTGGCATTTACTAAGATTTCTTAGGCTATTTTGGGGTTTAGCTAATATTTCAACTACATGCTAGCTGTTTTGGCTAACCTAAGTTTTTTTTTTTTAAAGTTTTTAAGCTAATTTGGCATTTAGCTAATATTTTAGCTATCAGCTTCAGCATTTTCAGTCATCAGCTTCCAGCATTCACAGTAGCATTATCACAGGTGACTCTGTATATCTAGTTGATAATCATGTTAAAAAGTTCCAGTTTTAAGGTTTTTAAATGTAGTTTTAAAGTGTTCATCCATGTTTTTGCTGTTCAGCTGTGACCTGAGGTGTGTTGTGGATGTTGTCCTCCTGCATCTGGGATCGACTTGTCACTCCTGATGTGAATTCTTCCGTTTTTCTGAACTGCTGTCATCACAGTGAAGCCGTCATGTTCCGTTTGTTTTGTGCGACTTTTTCAGTTTTTTTCCTTTGCTCTTGTGCAGGCTGCTGTGACTCCGCCCCTTCTCCTGTGGATCCTGTTTATCAGTCACAGCTGCCTGCAGTTTTTGTATATTTATTCTCTGCTGAAGCTCTGTGTGTCGCCTCGTTTTGCTTCCTGGTTAATATGTGGTTTTGTAAATGAACCCGGTCGGTCTCAGCCACTAATGTGCTTGTGAGTCAGAATCCCGACAGGTGGGTGTGGATGAGGGATGACGGAGCAGACCTGGAGATGCTGCTCCGAGCGGATCTCAGCCGGATGAGACATCTGATCGGACTTTCTGCTCCTTTCATCTCACAGCTGAATTTCTACCCGACAAAAGCATCTTTCTCTGCAGATGAACTTTCAGAATTCCTGCTTTGTTGTAGTTTCATATCTGGTCTGCTTCCTCCTCTGATCCGACGACCTCCCAGAATCCTTTGTTCCCGTCCTCATCAGCCATTCTCCTTCCAGAGCTCTGCTGCCTGCTTCCCGTTTTGGTTTCTGTTCCAGCTGCTTCCTCCACTTCTGTCCTTCAGCGCTGACACTCCTGACTCACACAGACAGACAGAAGTAGCTGCTGCCCCCCCGTCAGACCCCATCAGGCCTGGATAACAGAACTCAGGAAAGTAAACAGTGATTTCACCCGCTGGAGTCTTTCTGTGGTTCAGTCCGTAACTCTGTCAGAAACTGAAAGTTTCTGAAAGAAAAACAGAGTCTGTTACACGGATGCACACATGCATAAACTCATATACATGGACACAGATCATGCTTTATTCCTTCAGAACCGCCTTCAACTCTGGTGGCATCGATCCTGCGGGTTCTGTTGGACGTGGCGGCCGAACATCCATGATGCCGGTCCCGCTCAGCACGTCCCAAAGGTTCTACTGGGTTCTGGTGGACTCATCGTCACCTTCAAGAAACCAGCCTGAGATGATTCCAGCTTTACAAATATTACTGGTATTTACACAGGAAAAAGAGAAATGATGATTGTTTCTGGGTTGACAGACAGGTTCAGAGATCTGGACAAACAGGTGAAACGTTTAAAGGCTGCCGAGCTGTGGGAGCTTCCAGCTGGCAGGACTCATCACAGCACCGCACTGCATTGTGGGTCACTGCTGGTAGGAGCTCTTAAGTTGAAAGGTGTACTTCTATTTTGAAGGGTTAAGAGAGGGAAAGCTTCCTGTCTTCTCTCCTGCTGGAGTGTTTCTGTTTTTGGACTAAACTGTAGTCTGTGCTGCCTTCAGGGACCTCTGGTGTGTGGGAAATCCTGCTCTAAAGCGATGCTCCATCACGTCGTGCTAGTGATCCTGTTGTGGACCAATCAGACGACCATCCCGGGTCACATGAGGTCTCATATTTCTTCTATTTTGGCTTCACGCGTGGATGACCTGATGTTGTCTTCATTCATGGAGCTGGAAGTTTTCAGTGGATGGAGACAGAAAACCACGGATTGATCTGTTGGAACTCCATGTTCTCACAGAGTTCAGTCAGCTGTCGTCTAAGCTAACTGGAGCTGAGAGCAGCGAGCTGTCAGAGCGGCGAGCTGTCAGAGCAGCGAGCTGTCAGAGCAGCGGTGAAGTGCCGGTGGAGGCCGCCGGCTGCAGTCCAGCCGCCAGCATCATTGTTATTGCTGGCCGTTAGCTGACCGCATCGCTTAGAAGAAGAGAGTCAGAGACACAACTGTGGAATAATGGACTTTTTCACAGGTCAGTGAAGAACCATTGACCTCTCAGCGGGCCGCTCTGTCCTCCTCTCATCCTCCCATCATCAGCGGTCCATCAGCTGCTGCTCCTCGTCTGACTCCTTCTCTCCTCCCTCGAACTCGAACTCGAACTCGAACTGTTTCCAATCTCTCATTCGTTTCACATTTCAGGTTTATTCTGTCTCCATGGAGAACTGAATCCTTCTCTCTGCAGAGACTCTCTTCCTGCTGGTCTTTCAGGATTGATGTCATGGATCATGAGTCCGTTCTCTTGATCCCAACATCAGAGGATCTGCCGGTTGGAAGAACAAAGTCAATGTTCTGCTGTCGTTGCTTTATTGGTTTACACCAGTTTTCTCTGTTTCTGTCGAGAAAAATCAATGAAATCTAATTTTCTTATAATTAGGACTTCCACCACCTGCAGGAGAGCTCAAGGGGGCGGAGCCACATGGTTGTGGCCTGAAGCTCAAGCAGTAGCTGCTGCACCTGGTCCAGCCTGGGTTCTGAAACTCTGATCTGATGAGTTCTTTATTCTGTAGAAACATTCAGGTCCATTCATTGGTTCCGGGTTGGTTGTTGTTGATCCGGGTCTGATGTGATCTGGATCAGGTGGGAGTCCAGAAACTGAACGAGGAAAGATTCGACTGACGTTTGGGATTTATGATTAAAACATTAATGTGGGAGTTTACAAAATGTCCTGGAACGGTTAGAAACCCTCATGGAGGTGTGACAAACAGCTAAGAATTCTGGGTAATTGTCTTTAAGGATGTCATAAGACGTGAACTCATGTCTCGACTTCAATTCAGCTCAAACTGAATCAGAATCACTTATTAATGCCGTAATACTGATGAATGTAGAATGTAATCCTAAAGGATCAGAGATGTTCCTGGTCATGTGACTTCTGTTTACAAAATGGACAGAAAATAGACTCACTCCATTGATGGCTGTCAAATTCTTGATTTGTAACTCAAACTATATATTTGTGTGCATTAACAAAAACCAATAATACTTTAAAAAATACTATTTACATATGTACAACTTACAACTACAGCTTGATACTAACTACACGCAAATCTTAAAAAATATGGATAAATCACCTGTTACTCAAACATAATTCTTCTGGTTCAGGACTACAGGTTCAGGTCTACAGGTTCAGGTCTACAGGTTCAGGTCTACAGGTTCAGGTCTGCAGGTTCAGGTCTACAGGTTCAGGTCTACAGATTCAGGTCTACAGGTTCAGGTCTACAGGTTCAGGTCTGCAGGTTCAGGTCGACAGGTTCAGGTCTACAGGTTCAGGTCTGCAGGTTCAGGTCTGCAGGTTCAGGTCTACAGGTTCAGGTCTACAGGTTCAGGTCTACAGGTTCAGGTCTACAGGTTCAGGTCTGCAGGTTCAGGTCTACAGGTTCAGGTCTGCAGGCTCAGGTCTACAGGTTCAGGTCTACAGGTTCAGGTCTGCAGGTTCAGGTCTACAGGTTCAGGTCTACAGGTTCCGGTCTTCAGAGGGTTCACAGGTTTTACAGGTTCAGGTCTTCAGGTTCAGGTCTACAGGTTCAGGTCTACAGGTTCAGGTCTTCAGGTTCAGGTCTACAGGTTCAGGACTGCAGGTTCAGGTCTACAGGTTCAGGTCTACAGGTTCAGGTCTACAGGTTCAGGTGTACAGGTTCAGGTCTACAGGTTCAGGTGTACAGGTTCAGGTCTACAGGTTCTGGTCTACAGGTTCAGGTCTATAGATTCAGGACTGCAGGTTCAGGTCTACAGGTTCAGGTCTTCAGGTTCAGGTCTACAGGTTCAGGTCTTCAGGTTCTGGTCTACAGGTTCAGGTCTTCAGGTTCAGGTCTACAGGTTCAGGTCTACAGGTTCAGGTCTTCAGGTTCAGGTCTACAGGTTCAGGACTGCAGGTTCAGGTCTTCAGGTTCAGGTCTGCAGGTTCAGGTCTACAGGTTCTGGTCTTCAGGTTCAGGTCTTCAGGTTCAGGTCTTCAGGTTCAGGTCTACAGGTTCAGGTCTTCAGGTTCTGGTCTTCAGGTTCAGGTCTTCAGGTTCAGGTCTTCAGGGAAGACGTGTTCTTAGAGGAGAAACTCGTCTGTTTATAGCATCAAACTGAATGATCTGAATTCAAACTGATTGTTTAGACATAAACGTTTGTTAACTTTTACACTAAATCAGAATCATAAATCTGCAGATTCCAAACTTTCTTCTGTTCATTCTGCGTGGACCTTGTCCTCAGGCGACCTCCATGTCTACAGGGAGGTTGGATGCTGTTCAGCTTTAAGGCCATGTCCCGGCTGTTAAGTGACTACAGGATTGAACTGGGGGGTGGGGGGTGCATTCACGGCTCACAGGAGCAGCAGGGATGCTGGGGGGGGGGGGGGGGGGGGGGGGGGAGAGACAGGTACATGTTCTCATTAGTTCCATTCATGCTACATTACTCCGGCCTCACTGTTCTGTTCTCCTGTCAGGTTCTGTTTCCAGAACCGTCAGCAGAACCTCTGCTCTCCCTCCAGACCAGGACATGTTCCTCTAGTCGTGGTAATGACAGAGCGACTCGTCAACAGACTGGCAGCAGAGCCGGTCGGCGTTAATGACTCGTCAATGAGGAACACGGAGCAATTACGTTACCATGGCTGCTTCTCTGCTGCCGCAGAACCGTCCAATTATCGGTTGATCTCCGAGTGTCCAGGGGACCAACACTATTGTCACTTGTAATTTTGTTGTCACTATGATGTGAAGAAATGTGAGTTGGCAACAAAACAGATGACTCGCTAGACGGTGGCACGCCAGGCCGTTTAGCTTCTGCTCTTTAATTAGAGCGGACAGGCGTGTGACCATTCCAGAGTTCCATGTTCCTGTCATCACTTCAGAAAACATTCAAACCAGGAGCTTGTCCTCACGCTGAAGAGGTTAGCATGCTGGCCTCACGACCACGACGGCTCAGGACTCTGGAGTAACAGACCTTCTCAGGTTCTGTCCTCAGAGGAACCCTGTTGGTCTGAAGGAGGAATGTTGTTTCAGAGGTTTATTCCATCAGTAACTGATCTCCAGCTTGTTCTTTCACGTTCATGGATCTATCTGTCTGCAGGCGGATGCATCAGAATGGGGCGGGGCTGGGAGATCGTGGCCCCGCCCATGGCAGTTTCTGCCTCACAAACCTGAGCTTTTTCAAACCACAGACGTGATCTCGTCCTGATCCAACATGATTAAATAAAGACCCAGAAGCCCGGTTCTGATCTGAAACTCTCAGATGGACGTGCTCCATCAGGAGAAGAAGAACAAGTTCAAATCTCATTTTCAGGTGAACCGTGTCCAGAACAAAAATGTTTCTCTGTCAGAAAGTTTCCTCTCATGAAATGTTTCAGAAACATGAAAACAGAGAAACTGATTTCCTGTTTACAATTTCCATGAATTCAATTAAAGCCAAATAAAAGTGTTCTTTCTGGAGCTTCTGCTCTGCTTACATGTATTTGGTTTTAGACCTCTGATTCTGCTCCTCTCAGTTCTGCGCCGCTCCTCCTCTCAGGAGTTCTCCTTCCCATCATGCTCCCTCAGACCGGCGGGTTTCGGAGGACCTCCAAAGTGAGGAGGGGGGGGGTATAATCTGTCCCGACAGGTGGAGTGGGGGCTTGGAGGGGAATCCTGCAGGATCCTGATCCTGATAAGGAGGAGCAGCACCTCCTTCTCTCTCCTCCAACCAGCTCTCAGAGGAACTCCATCAGAGCTTCTGAGGGTCACATGACCTTCAGTTTTCGTTTACCTCTCTAACTCGACTCGACTTTCTCTTTCTCTGCCTGTTTCTGGTTCCGGTCGTAGACCCTGGGGGGCGGGGTCCAAACGCTTCTCCTCCTAACCCTCTTTCCCTGCATCAGTTCTGATGATCTCCTGCACTCTGTCTTCTAACACGCCACCAGGGGGCACTGTCTCACCTGCGTCCTGCTCTGGTGTCTCTGCAGCGTCAGGCTGGAGTTTGAGGAGGAGCTCTGCAGACCCCGAGGCAAGGCAGCACGTCCAGCAGGCGGGATTCTAACCCTCATCAGATCCGCCCACGCAGCAGAACCGAGTGACTTCCTGGTCACTCGCTGTTCCCCTTCAGGCTGACAGGACAGCTCCGCTTGTCACGTCTGTGCTTTAACAAGAGCAGAATCTGTCATAATATCCCACTCAGCAGCATCACACGAGGATGATTCATTAATCAATGGAGACGAATCTGTCTTTGAGTCTTTGTCGTCTCTGCTTCTCAAATCTTTTCCACAAACACTCCAGAATAAATGAGTCTCTCTGGTCCTCAGCAAGAAAGCACCTCCAGCGTTTGTGTTTGAGCTGCAGATCCATGCGTGACGGGAAGCATGCACGCTCTGCATGTCTGAGGGTTCTCTGTAGAGCTGCAGCAGGTGACACTCAGGATCACAAAGACCTTGTAGATGTGCAGCAGCAGCTCTTCTTGACGCTTTGCTGCTTCATGTTTGGCAGATTTCTTCTGTTTTGTTTGACAATCCATTCAGGAATGAAGAAAATCAGCTTTTCTGCTCACAAATGCTGGATAAATAAATAAAAATAAAAATAAAAGTTAAATAAAAAATAAAACTTTTGAGTTTTTTAGTCCCCCTGCGCCTGACTCCTCCTCCCGTCTGCGTTTGGAGGCTCCTCCCTCTCATCAGCACAGTCACTATAGTGAGTCCTGGAACACAGATGTCTCATCATAAAACTGGAAACAGTTTCATCAACAGAAGCTTTGATTTCTGAACAAGAAAAGTCTTTTATTGAGTTTCTATTATTTACCCCTAATCCTCTCTTTAGACTCATCATACGTTCACCCAACATCATGGAGGAGATGTTTCATTCAGAGTCATGATGTCATCAGGGATTACTGCTGAACCCGTTTGATTTCATGAGGATGCTGAAAGCTGGAGAACCTTCAAACTGATCAAATTCAGGTTTCAAAGTTAAAACGCAACAAAAAAAAAAAAAAAAAAAAAAAAAAAAAAAAAAAAAAAACGCCAACAAGCTAGCCCTGATGTGCCGCTAAACGCTGCAGCGGCTAAACGCTGAGCGGCTAAACGCTGCAGTGGCTAAATGCTTAGCGGCTAAACGCTGCAGTGGCTAAACGCAGAGCGGCTAAATGCTGCAGCGACTAAACGCTACAGCGGCTAAACGCTGCAGTGGCTAAACGCTGCGCGGCTAAACGCTGCAGTGGCTAAACGCTGCAGTGGCTAAACGCTGCGCGGCTAAACGCTGCAGTGGCTAAACGCTGCAGTGGCTAAACGCTGAGCGGCTAAACGCTGCAGTGGCTAAACGCTGAGCGGCTAAACGCTGCAGTGGCTAAACGCTGAGCGGCTAAACGCTGCGCGGCTAAACACTGCAGTGGCTAAATACTGAGCGGCTAAACACTGCAGTGGCTAAATACTGAGCGGCTAAATGCTGAGTGGCTAAACGCTGCAGCGGCTAAACGCTGAGCGGCTAAATGCTGAGCGACTAAACGCTGAGCGGCTAAACGCTGAGCGGCTAAACGCTGAGCGGCTAAACGCTGCGCGGCTAAACACTGCAGTGGCTAAATACTGAGCGGCTAAACACTGCACTGGCTAAACGCTTAGCGGCTAAACACTGCAGTGGCTAAATACTGAGCGGCTAAACACTGCAGTGGCTAAATACTGAGCGGCTAAACACTGCAGTGGCTAAATACTGAGCGGCTAAATGCTGAGTGGCTAAACGCTGCGCGGCTAAACACTGCAGTGGCTAAATACTGAGCGGCTAAACACTGCAGTGGCTAAATACTGAGCGGCTAAATACTGAGCGGCTAAACGCTGCGCGGCTAAACACTGCAGTGGCTAAATACTGAGCGGCTAAACACTGCAGTGGCTAAATACTGAGCGGCTAAATGCTGAGTGGCTAAACGCTGCAGCGGCTAAACGCTGAGCGGCTAAATGCTGAGCGACTAAACGCTGAGCGGCTAAACGCTGAGCGGCTAAACGCTGAGCGGCTAAACGCTGAGCGGCTAAACGCTGAGCGGCTAAACGCTGCGCGGCTAAACACTGCAGTGGCTAAATACTGAGCGGCTAAACACTGCAGTGGCTAAATACTGAGCGGCTAAATGCTGAGCGGCTAAATGCTGAGCGACTAAACGCTGCAGTGGCTAAACGCAGAGCGGCTAAACGCTGCAGTGGCTAAATGCTGCAGCGGCTAAACGCTGAGCCGCTAAATGCTGCAGCAACTAAACGCTACAGCGGCTAAACGCTGCGCAGCTAAATGCTGTGCGGCTAAACGCTGCACTGGCTAAACGCTTAGCGGCTAAACACTTAGCGGCTAAACGCTGCACTGGCTAAACGCTTAGCGGCTAAACGCTGCGCAGCTAAACACTGCGCGGCTAAACGCTGCGCAGCTAAATACTGTGCGGCTAAACGCTTAGCGGCTAAACGCTGCACTGGCTAAACGCTTAGCGGCTAAACACTTAGCGGCTAAACGCTGCACTGGCTAAACACTTAGCAGCTAAACGCTGCAGGGGCTAAACGCTGCATGGCTAAACACGGCGTGGCTAAATGCTGTGCGGCTAAACGCTGCACTGGCTAAACGCTTAGCGGCTAAACGCTGCACTGGCTAAACGCTTAGCGGCTAAACACTTAGCAGCTAAACGCTGCAGGGGCTAAACGCTGCATGGCTAAACACGGCGTGGCTAAATGCTGTGCGGCTAAACGCTGCACTGGCTAAACGCTTAACGGCTAAACGCTGCGCGGCTAAACCCTGCGCGGCTAAATGCTCTGTGGCTAAACGCTTAGCGGCTAAACGCTGCACTGGCAAAACGCTTAACGGCTAAACGCTGCGCGGCTAAACGCTGCACGGCTAAACGCTTAACGGCTAAACGCTTAACGGCTAAACGCTGCACGGCTAAATGCTGTGCGGCTAAACGCTGCACTGGCTTAAACAGGATTAATGACATCATTCATTAGATCTTTAAGTTCATAAATAAATACATTCTTGCAATATTTTTTATTTGATTTGAATTTGATTTACGTTGGAAGATTTCATGACTCTTTCTAATAGTTCTGGAGTTTTGTTGTCTCCGTGGTTTCTTTGTTTTCTGATCCTCCTCATCAGATTATTACATTCTATTTAGCATGGAGCAGGACCAGCTGTCGGGCCGGCTCAACTCAAACCAGTTTGTCATTTTTCTTTCTGTCATTTTGTTGTAAGTATGCAAATAAATGTGAGTTAAAACCTGCGATGGACCGACCACCTGTCCAAGGTGAGCCCCCACTCATCGGTGGGTGGAAATGGATGCAATGATTAAAATGAAGGAACAGCAATGATGTCAGCTGACCCCCACCCCCCACCCAGCTGTACATCATCTCAGTTCAGATCTGGAGTCTCTGCGCATGACACCTGGGAGTCCTGTGCTGTGATTGGATGAGCAGCCGTTGGAGCGCCAAAGAGGAACGACGTTCCCTGTCTCCGTCCGATCCGTGAGGAAAACTCTGGGTTTTCCTTCAGAGGGAATCTCCTGAGAGTTCATCTGAGCCTCGGCTCCATGTCTGAGTTCTCCTGCATCTACTGCACCTGCCGGGGGGGGGGCATCATGTCAGACAGGGGGCAGTAAGCTGGGGGCTGTAGCATTAGCGTTAGCATGCGGTTGAAGAGAGCAGCTTTTCTTTATTTTATTTTTCTACTTAATTGAACAAAATGTAAATATAGAAAATGAGAAACAATCAACATTTTGAGACGACATTAAACAACACGTGGAGTTAATACAATAAATATCTGCAGAATATTACAGATTTTCATCGTTTTAGAGCCTTTTTGATGGTGCAATACAATAATGATTTTATTTATAAAATTACATCTGTAATGAATTGTAGGAAATGTGTTGTTTTATTATGAAATGTACATTTATATATGTAGAATTATACCAGAAGAATGAATACATTAATAGTGAAAAAAGCTTTTCTGAGATTCTGAAGATCAAAGTTAAACATTCTCCCGTTTGTAGATATGAATAATAATACATTTCTATAATAATAATAATAAATGTCTGTGGACAAACAGGACCAGAAAAGACGAGTTTCTGAGTGATCTCCACAGAAAATACATATAATATTTATAATAGAGAGATGTTAGTCTTTTATATATTCTGCATGTATCTGTTAGTGGAACTTCCAGAAGAGAAAGAAACAGATTCTTCCTACAGATGACTCCACCAGGAAGAAATGATCTTTGTTCTTAAACAACATGAAGGTTCTTTGAGGTTCTGTTCGCCTCACAGCAGGTTCTGTCAGGTTCTGTCAGGTTCTGTTCGGCTCACAGCAGGTTCTGTCAGGTTCTGTCAGGTTCTGTTCTGCTCACAGCAGGTTCTTTGAGGTTCTGTTCGCCTCACAGCAGGTTCTGTCAGGTTCTGTTTGGCTCACAGCAGGTTCTGTCAGGTTCTGTTCTGCTCACAGATACCAGAACCAACCTAAAGAGTGGCTCTGCATTAAAATGCTGATGGAGCCAGAACCTCACAGGAAGTGACTCTCAGACACTGACATCAGGGTTCATCTGCTACATCAGAGGAACCGGGTCAGAACATTATTTATGGAAGAGCTGCTACATGACGGGTCGCCCAGCACCGCACAGAACCGTGTGGGTCAGAATAATGGATGTTGCTCTGGATGTTCTTGATGATCTTTTTATGATGTTTTTCTATAAACTGACCAATGAAATACCTTAATCCAAAGAGGGTGGAGCCTGCTAGACCCCACCTCCAACAGTCAAAGCGTTTGTAGCTCGCTTTCAGCTGGTGGGGGTGTGGCCTTCCAACCAACTCCCTCCTGATTGGTTGACATGGGAAAGGTAACTCAGCTCGACTGAAACCAATCACTGGAACTGAAACGACTGGATCGACTTGATCTGTTTGGAGCCGAAGTAAAGAGGAAGACAGGAAGCAGAGATGAAGATGAAAGTCTGATTTCATCTCTTCATTTAGATCTTCTGCTTTTCTTAGATGGAAACATCTGAAGTCAGTATTTGGGTTTGGACTTCTGAGTGTGTTCCTCTCAGTTTGGTCCCGCTCCTCCAGACTGAGACGGTTCTGACATGTCCAGACTGACCTGGTTCTGACATGTCCAGACTGACCTGGTTCTGACATGTCCAGACTGACCTGGTTCTGACATGTCCAGAAGACAAACAGTGAAGATTTGGTTGAAGGATTGTGAGTCTAGAGCTGCAGGAAGAGGTCCAGAGGAAGAGCAGACAGCAGGTTTATGAAGACATGAAGGTTTCTGCTGTTAGAGGATGCAGAGGACAGATGGAGGAAGATGATTGCCTGATTGGGTTTTTTTTCTCTTTTGTATTTAAATCATTCAGTGCCCCCCCCCAGTCCAGAACCCTGTCCTGAATATAACGAGACAGAGAACTGCTAAAAGTGGGCGGGGCCAGGGTCTGCTTTTATTTATTTATTTATGATGTCGTGTAACAGCATATTGACAGATCCGGTTCCTCAGAGTAATAAAACACATACATCCATGTTGTGATTCGTCCTGTTCTCTGATTGGCTCGTGATGTCCCTCCCAGCATTCTGTGAGTACGGCGCCCCCGGAGGCCTGGCTGTGAACATCAGGGTACATGGACCGCTTCTGCAGTGCATGAAGGATTTTGTGAGATTAAAAAGATTCAGTTTTCTTCTGAGAGTAAATGAAATAATCTTTAAAGTCCTGCTGGTTCTGCGGCGGCGCTCGGTGACGGCGAGCCGGAGCGGCACCGCCGTCTGCTGTTTTCTCTTTCCATTAGCTTCCAGTTTGCAGCGACTCCTGCATAATCAGAGCGGCGAGTTAGGCATCAAGTTTGCCGTGTAGCACAATGGGAGGCTGGAATCGATACTTCACCACAGTGTGTGCTTGAGAGAAAACACAGACTCTGCATGTCTCCAGCTGAGCGCGGAGAGTCATTTCCTCTCTGCTGCGGCGCTCTGATCCCTGGAATCTATGCATTCCTATTTATGCAGGAGCACAAAACATTTTACACTCCATAGCGTCTTTATTGAGAGCGCCACCAAACACGTTCAGCTCTAAACCCTCAGCCGGTCCGGATGACTTCTGCTCATTTCTCGCCGTTTCCGTGTGGGCCGCCGCGCTGATGACCTTAACTCCTGGCAGTGAAGCGGCGTTTCAGACGCCTGCATTAAGTGCTAACTGCTCTGCAGCCGCGGCGTCTGCGGGTGGCTGAGCTTGTAATGCACTCAGAGCGGTTTCCCATAACAAGCCGCCTGCTGCGGTGACAGCACGGCGCTCACGCTTAACCACAACGTGAGGACGTTTCTTCTGCACATTCTTCTGCTCTCTCCGGCGATGATCAAACACCAAATGAGACCTGTGTTCTGCCGTCCCGGGGTGGATCGGGTTGAGAAGGTTTGCTCCAGGCGCCTCGTGTGCTCTGGTGGTTCCTGTGCACTGGTGCGTTCATGCACCCTCAGATTCACAAACTCTGACTGTGGGAAGAGCAGCATTTTGAATGTACGACACGCCGGTCTGGAGCTTCTGGGCAGTTACTTTCTATGTCACAGAGACTCGAAAACGTGTCAGTCTTTGTTCAGGTGCATCGTTCCTCTCCTGCTCTGCTGACTCTGCAGATTTAGGATGGGACGTTCCCTGAAGCTCACGTTAGCGCTCCATTAGAAATACACCTGTGACTTTGTGTTCCTCCTCTCTGTAATCTGTACAGGTCATCAGCCATGACTCGTTCATGAACTCGTTCAGCTGATGTGACAGAAGCAGAATCAAAGCCTCCTGTTTCTGCGGGACACGAGCGTAGACCAGAGGGTTCTGCAGGAGGGAAGTCCCTCGTCCCTCCGTGTCTACATGGAGGAACACTTTATGTCACAAAAGTCAAAAGGGGGCCTGGCCATGTTGCTGACAGGTGAGTCTGTTTTAGAAGGTCTTTCCAGCATCAGTATTATTATTTATTTTTTTTCTAAGTTTATTTTCGAACAAGAACAACAATACAAACAGAAAGAAATGAAAAGAGCAAAACAAACAAACAAGAAACAAAGTAAACAAAGCAATTTCTCTCACAATCATTCTTGAAAGCAACAGGAGATGTTCATAGTTGGAAAAAGGGCTTTGAGATGAAGCTAATAGCTTATCAACTCCAAGCCCCTTTGAACTCTTTTTTTTTTTTTTTTTTTTTTCCAGTCCAAATTAAAATCATAATTTCTCATTCACTATGAGCTACATGAAAGAAAAAAATAAAAAAATAGATTAAATTTCATTATTGAAAAAGAACAGCGAAAACAATCACAACATTTATATATACTAATATTCATATAAAATTCAACATATCTTTACCATTGTCTTCATATTTTTTAATTTTATTACATTTGATGAGTATTTTTAATTTAGGTAAAGTTTGACAACTTTTAATATCTTCCCTACAATTATTCCATAACTGCCCCCCCTTGTGGAGATGCAGTGGAGTTTAATGTTTGTTCTTATTAAGGTGGTTGATTGCAGCTTTTTCCTTTTAATGAGGTTTTATTGTAGGTATTAGTCTTAATTTTAGGCAGTCAGATTTCCAAACATGTGAACCCTACACAGCAGCTGATTCATCATTAAGTTAAATGTTTCAAACTTCATTTGAACGTTTTCCTTTCCTCTGTGAGTGAAGCTCCTGCAGCTGCACACCAATCACCTCCTGGAGACGTTTTCTTTTTCTTTCTTCAGTTTATCAGCGACGGTTCTCCACATTTTCTGATTGAGACGCGTAATCCTCCATTCAGAAATGATTAAAGAACAAGCGTGTTTGGGGTGACGCGGCGGCCGCGGCGCAATGCATGCTGGTTCATTTTTTCCTCCGACGTCACAAACGCATCGCGGTAAAGAGGCGGGATCAGGGCGCATGATCAGACGAGCGCAGGTTCTACTCTGACTGTGAGCGGCCTCGATAACTATAAAACAATGCATTGTGGGAAACGGTGTCCTGTCAGCTATTGCAGTTAAACATAATGCTGAGCTCAACCAATGAGATGCTTCCCTCTGCAGGTGACAGAGAAGAGTTTAGCAGATGACCTCTTTCTAATGCACCCATGATGTTATTTCCAACCATTAGCTCTGAAGCGCTTCACACACTGACCCCCCCCTGCCATGTGAAAACTGCCCTGGGGGGGGCTGTCATCATTACGACGAGTCAGAGGGAAAATTCATTTCTGGATCTCTCCTAATTTCAACAGCATTAGAAGAGCTTAGTGCGTCACGGTGGAGTGTAACTTTTTTCTCCCCCTCCCTCACTGACAGTCTGATTTTACAGGGGGGAGGATTACTCTCCTTAAGCATGAGTGTCCTTGTCAAATTTAGCCGAGTTTGCAGGATTCTGGCCCAAATCCCTGCCGTCTCTGCCTCCTGTGTTTGTGAAGAAATGAATGTTTTCCTCACATTAGGGTTTTGAGGAGCAGCTCTGTGAGAGCGGCCGGACGTCCTGATCCTTCAGCCAGTGCTGGGGGGGGGGCCATACGGACCATACAGCTAACCTCTTCTGATCAATGATTACACCAAATATGTCCTTACAGAGCCACAGATAATCGGACAGGTGTTTCCTCATCAGTGTGATCACAGAATGATTATAGAAGTGAAAATAAAAAGAGATTCTTCTCACAGAAACTCTGTTTAGTGCTTTTGAGACCTAAAACTGCTCAATGTTCACGCAGGTTTTATAAAATGTTCAGTCATCTGCTGGTCATTTAGATTTAAATATGCATTTCCTGTCATACTTTCACTGAAAATCCTGCCACTAGTTTTTAAATAAGTTAGGAAATGGTAAATATGATATGTAGAATTAAACAGAGAATGAATGCAAGAGCTTGAAAAGAGAACAAACATAACTAATTATAGAAATAAATTCTGTTTTCTGGCTTCACAGAACAAACATGAAACATGACAGTATTCTACACAGAAACACCTTTTATTTTTTAAATGTTTTCTAATGTCTTTTAAGAAAATGAAAGGAATTTCTAAATGTGTGAGCCTGTTTCTGTTGTCTTTAACTATAAACTCAGATTCAAACATGTGGAGAAAAAATGTAAAGATTTACCTGAGATTTCCTAATTCTGTCTCCATGGGATTACATTGATGTTAAATGATGACAAACAGTCTGAGAACAAAGATTTGGAACGTTGTTGTTATTTATCATCACATCAAAACTGCAGAACTCTCATGAGGGAAGGAGGCGTTTCTTAAAGGAGCTCCGCCTCTAAAGTAACAAACACCTGGAAGATCTACCATATTCTGCATCTAAAGTTAAAGTTTTTTATCTGATCACCACTGGCTCTGTGCAGACTCTTCCTGAAAGAGGCGGTCTCACTCTGTGATGTCATCACTTGAGAACCCACTGGTTATGGTGGGTATGGGAGGGGCTGCAGGTTTTTTGTGGTTCTTTATAGAGAAGAATGAACCGGATAATACACGTCAAAGCTCAAAAAAGTTGTTTTTTCATGGTACGGTCCTTTCATTAAGTCAGAATAATACGTTTTTTTTCATGGAATAACTAAAATTATACTTTATTTAAATATACTGTGACATATATCGTTATTGTGATAGAAACACACACACACACAGAAAATCTTCTTTAGCTGTGTGCCTGCTTGCCGTCTGCAAGCCGTCTGCAGGCACACAGCTAAAGAAGATTTTCTGTTTCATCACTTCTGAATTTTTTGAACCTCTGATTTTTGATGACTCAGAAATTCATTAGATACAAAATTCTGAAAAACTTCAGTCCATCTGTCTCAGCAGAACAGCCAATCAAATGATGACACGGACCTGACGTCAGCATCCGCTCCATCCAATTGGAGCACAACACGTCTCCAGTAGAACTTCTCATTAGCTGCAGTTCCATGTGCAGAATGACTCGATGGGATCAAAGATCCGGTGTGGAACTGTGAACACGGACCTGAAAAACTTCATCTGATAATTGAACATATGTCCAGACGCCACGTTTGATCAGAATAAATCATTTTGACATGCAGCTGCAGAAAAACCAGAGGGAGAGGATCAGGAATGGATCACGTAGATGTTCTGGAGATCAATGACGGAGATGCTGGGACATGAGAGGATGAAGAGGATGAAAGGATGCTGAGACTGGAGGAAGAGGACCAATGAGGAGAGAAGGAGGACATGAGGGAGGAGCACTCACTGCAGCGCCCCCTAAAGGGAGCAGCTGGAAGACAAAACCAGAAGAGAAGATGTCCTTTAGTTTACAAAACACCTCACTAAAAATCCCAACAACCTGGACCCCCCCGTGTTACCTGAGTGCAGCTGTTTCTGCTGCTCTGTGACCCCCCCCCCCGGACAGGTAATAACAAACATCTCAGGTGTGGGTAAACTAGTAGAAGCTGAACTTGACTGCATTCCCTAAAAGTACTGCTGGAGGTCCTTCATGTCATCAATAATACATCCAGGGAGCAGATGCATTTCTGTGTTTGTGAATAAAGGAGCGTTGATGGGATGAAGCTGGAGTCTTCGGAGCTTTTGGCTCCGGTTTCAGGTAAACACTAACAACTGCAGCAGAATGCAGTAAAGCTGACAAAGAACAAGCTGTAAGTTTGGTGGGGAGTGTGATTCATTGGGCCGTTGACCTTCCTTTAAGGGAGATGATGAACAACCTGGTTTCCAACCGCAGGCAGAGGCGCCGCTCGCTCTCTCGCTCGCCCGCTCTCTCGCTCTCAGCTGTCTGCAGCTTCACCTTCAGCTCACATTCAATCACTCCGCCAGCGTTTTCCTGATAAATACTCACCATATGGCTCCTTCCTCACCTCTCGCCGGATCCACAAAAACAAACAGCTAAATGTCAGCAGAACGGCGCCGGTGCCGACTCTTCCTCCCACCCCCGACCCCCCACCCACAATAACCTGCTTGTGGTTGAAGCGCTTCAGCTGAACGATGAGAGCGATCTTCCTGCTCCTCCGATGTTCCTCCTGAATAGATTATGCTTCCTGAAAACGCCCCCAGTCCTGGCTTTGAGGAAAAGAGGTCAGCATTAGCCAACAGAGACTTCCTCTGGAAGCCCGCAGAGCACGCTGGCGGCGTGTTGGAGAGCGGCGGCGGCGGTGGAGTCCTCAGGTGTTGTGAAGCGCCTGCAGGATGGCGCCCGGGCAGGAACCACTTCACACGCCGACCTGAAAACCTCAGCAGAAGCACAACAAGCAGGAGGTTTAGAGTGGAGTCAGCTGCTGCTGGTGGTGGGGGGGTCCGGTCCGGTCAGCTGCTTTTGTTTGTGTTGTTGCTGTAATGAGACCACCCTCTGAGCAATCAGGTTTCCTAGGAAACGCTCATTAATTATCAGGCTTTAATATAAATGATTACATTATTCCACAATAATATGGAAGGTTTTAATGTTGTAATTTAAATGCAAATTTTGACTTAATGACCCTTTTGAATGGCAATGAATGGTCTCCATTTCAGTGTTGATGCTTTTCTGTGTGCAGGGAGGATTTCTGAAGCGTTGCATTGTGGGCCGTCATTTCAGCAAAGTCCAGAGCTCCGTGTCGCTCGTTCCTCGTGCGCCGTAAGCTTGGCCGACCTGTCCGTGTCCGCGGGCTCGTCCTGGTCAGAGAGGCTGTAACCAGGAGAATTAGGAGCTTTATTTGATGTAAATACCCTCGGCCTGTGAACTACCATCAGTAATCAGATTACTATCTGACCGCATGTCAGTCGTTCCATCTGGAAGCAGACGGAGGATTCTGCTGCCGAGCGTCACCGTTAAACGTGTCGTAGAAACAGATAAACCAGCAGAGCCGACGTTCACGCGCGAGCTGCATTCTGATGTTCACGCCCACACAGCCGGCTCGCCGCCGCCGCCGAGGCTGCTCCACAGTCTCTGAGATTCAGGTCAACAAGGCCCCCCAGGCTCAGGCTCCTCTCACAGCAGAGGATCCTGCAGGTTGGAGGGAAGACGCCGTTTACCTGTTTGGATCACCTGAAGGAGCGCAGCTTCATGAACAGATTCACCTCAAATCCTTCTGAATTCATCTGATCTGAGACAGGAAACATCTGATCTCTGCACATGTAAAGTAACAGATCGGTACGTAAAGTCAGCTCAATCTCAGGAACAAACATCTGAAAACAGGACGTCAGGAAGATTCCTTCAGCTCAGTGGCCCTGTGGTAGAGTGTCTGCCCTGAGACTGGAAGGTCTGGAGTTCAAATCCCGGCCGAGTCAAACCAAAGACTCAACCTGAGACCCAGAGCCTCTCTGAATGACACTCAGAATTAAGGGGCTGTGTCTGTAGCTCACCCCTCCCCCATGGAGAGCTGACTTCTGTGAGAGTTCCCATCTGTCTTTCATTCTGATGATGAAGATTTTAGCAAAGATCTCAAATCTTGAGTCGTTTTCAAGGAGAGCGGCAGGAGAGCAATAGACATTCATCTCTGAGTTGTGGGCGGGGCCGGTGAAATGGAGAAAGATCGGCTCGTCGTCCTGTCACCCAGAGACAGTATACAGAGATGGACAGAGCGCCTGTGACATCACTCATCGAAAGGCCTTCCCTCTGGTAATGCGCTCGCCGTTTCTCTGCGACGCAGCCGCCGCCATGTTGGACGGTCTCAGTAATCAGGAGTGAGCTTGTTGGAAGGCCACGCCCCCACTCCTAAAAGATGCTTCAGCTGAGACATCTGATTGGTCAGTTTATAACTGGAATATATGGAACAAAGAGGATCATCAAGAAGAAGATGAGAAGGTTTCAGGGTGGTTATTCCGACCAATAGAAAGACAGAAATAAATCGTTTCAATTCTACATGGAGCCACTTCCTGTTTAGAACGCCCAGAGGATGGAGATACTAGCGGTATGTCCAGTTCTCATAGACAGTCGATGGTTTACATTCTCTCCTGCTAGCTTACAGCCCTCATCCAATCTATCATCAGAGCTTTCCTTTCGTGAAGTTCTGATCCAGATTCCAGATCAGACGAGCAGAACAAAGACGTTCATTTGTCTACAAGTAGATTCACCAGAATGGGGCGGAGCAGGGAGCTGGTGGCCCCGCCCACCGTGCTTTCTGCGACACAAACGTCCTCCATCATCGTATAGAATTTCCCTTCGATAAAGAAAGTTGTTTGAATTCAGAAAATACCACAAGAAAACATTAAAACACTCAAAAACAGGATTTTCCCCGTAGAATCTTTCAGGAGCGAGTTCTCGTTTTATTTGGTTTTTATCTTCTCCAGCTGCATGTCTCACAGCTCGTCGACAGTATACTCCAGCTGGTGTGTTGTCAGACCAAAGGGGAATCGAGGTTTCACACCTGAACTACCTGACATCTGATCAGACGCACTGAAGGAAAAGATGCAGCAGAACACGCGTGTTCTCCTCAACCCTGTTATCTCACATCAGCCTGAAGATGACCTTCATTAACTCTAACGTCTTGCTCTGGTTTTCACAGGTGAATGTTGTGTTTTAGAGCAGAATGACAGCAGGAAGAAGACGTCTAACTGATGGTAGAGTTCCAACTACAACCCCTCAGTCTGAAGTTTAACAGAAATGTAAATGATCTGGCAGATGCTAATCTCTTCCATCCTCTTCAGTTTGGCTTTAGGCCCAAACACTCAACTGAAACAGCCACTCGTTCATTATTAGAGCCGATCAAACAGCTGATAATGTTGAAGAGCTGCATTTCTGCATCTGAAGAAGGCCTTTGACACCGTGAACCACAGGATTCTTATTTCAAGGCTTTCCTCTTTTCTGTGTCTTTGTCTTATCTGCACAACCGGAACCAATGTCTGTATAAAGAATCAAAAACTGGAATTCATCGAGGAACCATTCATTCAGCTTGTTTGTCATGATCATAACATACAGATGTACGCCGATGACACAGTTGTTTATGTATGTAAACTCTGCAGCAGTCGGTTAACCAGCAGCTCGTTAAATATCTCCATCAACAGAATCAAAGTCCATCTGTTTCTCCAGAAAACATCAACGATTACTTTACATGATTCTGAACGTCAGAAGAAACATCTCTTGGAATAACTCTGGATTCAATTTAAAATGTTAAAAGCTGAATGAAAACATGAAAACATGAAGAATCTGATCCTGCAGCTCGTCTCTGATCTGTTCACACCTGGAACCTTCAGCTCCGTCTGCTCCTGGAATGAAGCGGGGGGGGCCACAAACTCCTGCTCCCACCCCCCCTTCTGTTTATGACGGGGACATAAGTGAATTATGAGAGGAAATGAGGGGGGGGGGGCTGTTCTGGTGAACATAATCACTTTAAGTTCGACTGTTTCTGCAGTTTTACCCTTTAGCATCAGTCAGTGTTTAATATTTGGGAATGAATTGATTCTGTCAGACACAGGGGGTGTCAGCAGTTTGGTCAGACCCCCCCACCACCACCCCCCCCCCCCGAAAGGTGAACATCAGAAACTCATTTCCACTTTCTGTCAGACGGGAACAGAAACAAAGAGGAGAGTTAGCTTCACCGCTACACCTGAAGAACATGGAGTCCACATGGGGGGGGGGGGTCAACGTATGTGTGGGGGGGGGTCCTAATGCGGGGGGTCCATTTATCAGAACGGGCAGTCAGATGTTTGCAGAGTGTTTATTTAATTGTATTATTGCACAGGCGGGACAGAGTGCCCCCCCCCCCCCCATGAGTTCCCGCCTCTTCTCTCTGCAGCTGAAGTCTGAACTGAAATGAGACTCTGAGGTTCATCTGAACATGGAGAACGGAGCTGGACGACGTGGACTCTGATGGATGGAGATCCAACCGTTCCGTAAGGATTACTATGATCCTGAAGGATCAGACAGACTTCCTACCACGTCAATCTAAGAGTGACGTATAGGACAGGAAGTGAAGGATGGGCCGTTCCATGTACGATCCCTCCTCCCTCTGTTTTCCTCTCAGATGCGAGTAAACAATGAAACCATCATGAAGATTCAGTGATGATGTCATGTTGAGCAAGACGTGCACTAAACGCTCCTTCCTGCCATCAGTGCATTGAATAAATCCAGCTTCAGATTTCTTCTTGATTCTGTTTGGACTGCATTCATTCATCAGAGCAGACTCACTAGAAAACAACTGTTTAATAAACCGTGTTTTACATGTAAATGAAGCATCAAACCCAGTAAAGATCTGGACAGAACGCTCAGCAGAAATGTTCTGACCACTAAACATTTATCTGATTTGTTTTAATGCAGTTAGCAGGTTTTGGTCTTCTTTTATGTTTTCTTTAATTGTGTCTGCTCCAGTTCAGTCCTCGCTCTGAAGCCAGAGCACATTGAAATCTTATTATATTCTATTGTTTGACAAAGCGCCGCGGTCGGCTCACAAATAGCATACTTGAGTTTGTTTCACTTCAAAGCACAATTAAATTAGAGTCCTGTTTTCTGCAGCTATTCCTAAAGAAAATGTATCTGCCGTCTGAATGAACGTCTCCGTGTCTCTGAACATCACGTTAATCAAGTCAGACGTTTCCATCCCAACGAGCTGCTGGTTAACACTTAACCAGGACCGGGTTAATCACACTCATCTATACCATCAATTCTTCAGTCCACCAGTTTGAGTTTTCCACATTTCTGCTGTAAAAATAAAAGATTTAGTAACTGAGAGGAAACTCCGTCTGGAAGGTTCTGTTTCAGTGTTTGTCTGTATAACATTCTGGAGCTGATTCATGGACGTCTTTGACTGATCGACACAAATGAAGTTCTGGAGGGGGTTAAGCCCTCCCCCAACCACAGAAGAAGAAGACAGATTCAAATCTACGTTTTACAGCCATGAATGAATGAGCCTGAAACAGGATCTTCTGTTTATTATTAGAGAATGGGTGTAATGTTTTCTACCAGCGTGCAAATATCAGGTCTGAAGCGAGTAGCGGGGCGGTTACTAACCAGCTCCCAAAACTTCAAGGTGAGGTTCAGCATCGTTGAGTCATGATCTTCATAAATAAAGGAGTAGATCTCCATAAGTTCTGGAACGATGTGGTTTGTGCTCTGAAATGCAGAATAATGTATATAAACTAATAAACAGCTGAATGTCACAGGAAGTAAAGAAAACTTCAAGATAAAGTGTCAGTGAAGCTTCCTGTTTTCAAAGTAAAACTAACAAATACTTTTTTGTAGTTAGAAAAATGAGAATAAAAATCTGTTTATTGACAGAAGTTCTGAAAAAAAACCAAGTTGCTTTAAGAACGAAGCTTTAGCTCCAGCGTTTCTATTCATTTGATTACAGGAACTCTTCAACAGTTTAAGGTGTTTTATTCTGAAGGGCAGAACAGCAGCCGTGCTCTGACATGCATGAGATGTTTAGGTTTACTGAACTTAACCAGAAAGTTGACTAAAAGAGCTTTTCATTTGTTTTATAATTTAAATGGAATGTTTCTTATTGCTTTTTTTTTTAATGTGATTTGTTTGTTTAGTAAGAGTCTTTGAGTATGTTTTAACAAATAAAATGTATTACTATTTATTTATTTAAATCTAATTTAATTAATTTACCATGTTTTTCTGTCTAAATCTTTGTGTTTGTTGATTCTGATCTAAATAAAAGCATAAATGATGTTTTATTTACATAGAAATCCTTCTGTTTTATGATGTCCAGTAGAAAGACCTTTCTGTGCAGCACATGGCTTACCTGGACATTAAGTTTTTGTTTTTATCTTTTATGAGGAGAAATTGAAATTCATGAAGTATTCATGTCAAATTCTCCACAGACTGAACACCATCAAAATTAGCTTTAGGATAAAATACACGTTACCTGACATGAACAACAGGGATGCAACGATGCAGTTTTCTCACAGTTTGATATGAATTGAACAGAAAAACCTGAAATCTTAAGAATCCACAGATTATTAGTTATTTTTCTAATTTAAAAATTCAGATTTTTTTATTGCAGAATCCTTTAAATAGAAGGACTGTAAAGATAATAAGGTATAATGGGATGTTAAAGTGTCTCAGTCCTCATCATAAGCAGCTCTCTCTGACAGCTGCACGTCAACACAATCCCACCAAATGTTTACAACTGATTTACTCTGAAGTCCAAATAATGAACAGCAACATCATGAAGTCTCGTTCTCCTCAGCCGTCACTCATTTATTCATCTACACTTTATTTAGTTTTATAACAGATTCTTCTCGGTTGTTTTTTGCATTTAGCTAAAACTTTGACTCCTACAGGATGGATAAAGTCATGTGTGGCGGGGAAGGGGAAAGGGGGCGGAGCTCTTTAGCAGCAGCAGATGTCCTCTCAGCCAATTTTAACCTCACCATAGACATGTAGGGTCACTGGTGAGGGGGTGAAGGGGCATCACTGTGACCAATCAGGAGATGTCCTGTCAAGACTCTACTCACCAATTTTAACTGCACCCTTTAGCACACACAACAACAAACAAACACGCATCGACCTTCTGTCCCCTACCCCATCCCTGTTGGGGGGGGGGAGACCCTCAGCCTTGTGGTCTTGTCTCTTGGACCCGGCGGCCTCCTCTTCACGGTCCAGCCCTAAAATGATGATAGATGTTGAAAATTCATGTTTGATCATCTCATATTCAACTGGAGCAGAAAGTCCAGTCAGACATTTTAAAGCTCTTTACCCGTTTCTCATTCATTTGTTATGGTTTTCCAAAACTCTACGGTTGTAAAATACTTTCAAAGATAAAATAATTCTTCCTGATCTGTGTTCCCTTCATGAAGACAGACTCAAAATAAATATCTTAATCCATATTCTTTATTATTTCCTTTGAATATATTGTATTTGGCCCCCGGACCAGGATCCCATTCAGAGTTTGGCCCTTTGGGCACCCCCGGTCCTCCTCTGTGTGGGCGTGTCCCATCATGCACTGCTTCCCCTTGAATTCCTACAGCTGCAGCGGCGGTCTGAGCCGCAGGACTTATGTAACCAGGAATTACATAAAATAGTATTTATAGCTGTTAACTATGCAGATGAGCAGAGCGTGCAGCTGGGAAAACTCCCATGATTCTCAGCTGTGGGCACGAGGTCACACGAGCGGCGTCCAGTGACGGACGCAGAACGGCAGGTCAGAGCGGAGCCTGATTGATGACAGACGCCAGAGGAGATGGCGGCGATGGAGAGACGGGAGCGAGCTGGTCTCCAGCAGCAGGAGAGCCTTCAGGCCGCAGACGTGGTCGTCTGACCTGTCGTCAGAACGTCTTCACTCCAAGCAGATCCAGAAGACTCATGGAAGGAGATCATCTCTGTCGTCAGTTTAAGGAGACGTTCACGTCTGCAGAAAGACGACAGAGAAAGATCTCAACAGGTGACCACAAACCGCTTCAGCTCTCAGGAGGAAGAAGAGAAAACTGATTCAGTTATTTCTGTCTGCAGCAGATGCAGCAGCAGAAGCAGCAGATGCAGCAGATGGAGCAGCAGCAAGAGAAGCAGCAGATGCAGCAGCAGCAGATGCAGCAGCAGCAGCAGATGCAGAAGCAGCAGCAGCAGATGCAGCAGCAGCAGAAGCAGCAGCAGCAGCAGATGCAGAAGCGGCAGAAGCAGAAGCAGCAGCAGCAGCAGAAGCAGCAGCAGTTGCAGCAGAAGCAGCAGCAGCAGCAGATGCAGAAGCAGCAGCAGCAGATGCAGCAGCAGCAGCAGCAGCAGATGCAGAAGCAGCAGCAGCAGATGCAGCAGATGCAGCAGCAGCAGATGCAGCAGCAGCAGCAGATGCAGAAGCAGCAGCAGCAGATGCAGCAGCAGCAGATGCAGAAGCAGCAGCAGCAGCAGATGCAGAAGCGGCAGAAGCAGAAGCAGCAGCAGCAGCAGAAGCAGCAGCAGCAGCAGCAGAAGCAGCAGCAGCAGCAGATGCAGAAGCAGCAGCAGCAGATGCAGCAGCAGCAGATGCAGAAGCGGCAGAAGCAGCAGCAGCAGCAGCAGAAGCAGCAGCAGCAGCAGCAGAAGCAGCAGCAGCAGCAGATGCAGAAGCAGCAGCAGCAGATGCAGCAGCAGCAGATGCAGAAGCAGCAGAAGCAGCAGCAGCAGAAGCAGCAGCAGCAGCAGCAGAAGCAGCAGCAGCAGCAGATGCAGAAGCAGAAGCAGCAGCAGAAACAGCAGCAGCAGCAGCAGCAGCAGATGCAGATGCAGCAGCAGAAGCAGCAGCAGAAACAGCAGCAGAAGCAGAAACAGCAGCAGCAGCAGAAGCAGCAGCTGCAGAAGAAGCAGCAGCAGCAGCAGCAGCAGATGCAGCAGCAGATGCAGAAGCTGCAGCAGCAGAAGCAGCAGCTGCAGAAGAAGCAGAAGCAGCAGCTGCAGAAGAAGCAGCAGCAGCAGCAGCAGCAGATGCAGCAGCAGATGCAGAAGCTGCAGCAGCAGAAGCAGCAGCTGCAGAAGAAGCAGAAGCAGCAGCAGCTACAGAAGCAGCAGATGCAGCAGCAGCAGATGCAGCAGCAGCAGCAGCAGAAGCAGCAGCAGCAGAAGCAGCAGCAGCAGATGCAGCAGCAGCAGCAGCAGAAGCAGCAGCAGCAGCAGAGACGTGGGAGATTGACGACGGACCGCAGCGCGTCTTTGTCCGTTTGGCTGTTGTTCATCTTGTCTGGGAGGGACGGGGGGGTATTTATCCAGGTGTATTTAACAGGGATGGTTAATGCCCCTCCTGAGGTGAGCCAGAGGGCTGTTGTCTATATTTCTTCCTGGTTTTATGACGGAGTGATTAAGGCTTTAAATCCAAGTGACTTTCTGGAGCGTTTCCACCTGAGCTTCCTTCATGCTGTCAACCTCTGGACTTTGTTACAAAACAGATGAAACCTGAGGGCAGCTCCTGATCTTAATCTGCTTCCTTCTAAAGTAAACACAGCATGGATGTTTGCTGGAGATGATCAACAGTCTTAATCTTCTCAGAGTTCCTTCTCACCTGTGCAGAGCGTCCGTCCGCAGTATTTTGCTGTCAGCCCTCTGCAGAGGCTGCAGCTAATTGGCTCTCTCACGGTGCTTCTCCATAATCCTGTTTTATGCCCGACGTGTAGCTTGTTCTGGTTCTGGACGGGCAGCGGCACGGACGGCTGATGGCTTCTCTCTAATTAGACTAACATGCAGACGGAGGAAAGCTTTGGAATTCAAGACTGCAGCGTGTCAGAAATATGAAGGTGCAGCGGCCTGCATTAATGTCCTGATTGGACGAATGCAACCCCAGAGGACAAATAAATGGGCTCTGTGGGGGCAGAGGAGGAGGGAGACTGACGGCGGGAGCCGCTCCGGTCCTCCGGGAGCCGTTTCCCGGTAAACAGCTGATGTGTTGGAGGCAGAGCTGCCGTCGCTCTGAACGCTCATTACTTTCCTCCAGGCTTGTTCCCCATGAATTATGCTCTTTGTGTCAGCAGCTCTTCCTGCCACACTTTGGAGAGGAGCCAAAGTTTAAAGGTTAAGAGTTTAATTATTATTGCAGAGAAACTCTCTTTCTAGTAAAAAAAACACTCTTTATTTTCTCTTCAGGTTTTCTCAAATATTCTCTGCCTTTCCAGGTGGAAATGGGACTCAGAACAGAACTTCAAGCTCACACACCAAGATATGAAATCTGTTCTCCACACTCGGCCCCTCCCCCGGGGGAGGGGTGACCTGCAGACTCATTGGGTGGTTTAACCCCCCAATCCAACCCTTAATGCTGAGGGTCTAACAGGGAGGGTCTCATTCTAGAGCAGGGGTGGGCAATTGTTTTGACTCGTGGGCCACAAAGGGTTCTAAAATTTGGCATAAGGTCCGGACAAGGAGCAGATGGAAGGAGAGATTGGGTAATCAACCTCATAAACAAAAAAAATAATATGGAATATTAGAGAAAAACATGCTTTAATTTGGATTAAAATTCACATATATTCATTTAAAAACAGAAATTTGGGAGTTTTAATTTCTAATATTTTGATTTTTGTTCTCTTTTGGGTGATCCAATGGGTTGAGTTCTATTCAAGAATGAAATGCTGCATTTATGTGGTGTAGGAATAATCCGAAAGATCACCATCTGACTGAGAAAGGAACACACACGAACGTCAGAGAATCAACACCATTCATGGGAAGAAACCAGAAATACAATGAAATATAAACAAGAATTAGGATTTTTGATTCAATGTAATTTTTAAATTTGGAGGGCCACATTAAGTAGCTTAAGGGGCCGCATGTGGCCCCCGGGCCGTAGTGTGCCCACCCTTGTTCTAGAGTCTTTGGTCTGATTCTAACTAATGACCTTCCAGTCTCAGGGCAGACACTGTACCACAGGCCCACTGAAATGGTTCACATCAGAGCTGCTGCTGGTGACATTCTTTGACATTCTGTACCTTTGACGCTTTGACACTGCCGTACACAACTCAATCTTATAATTCCTGTCTACGGAAAAGCTTAATTGTTAGTTTAGTTCTGAACTGTCGTTTTATTTCTGAATGTAACTGTAGAATGAAGATAAACGGAGAAACCTGATTGTTTTTGGGATGTTTGACTATAGAAATGAGATAGAACTGAACTCGGACCAATCAGGGACTAGGATTTGGTTGTCCTTTTCATGACAACCGTTAGAAAACTGACCACGAAGGAGACATTGACAGAAGATCCTTGAATCCTTGATGATTGTGGATTTTCCAGGTTTATCATTTATGGGAACAGAAAGTCTGGAGATTGAACCTCCGACATGCACCGTATCAGGCAGTGACGGTGAACGGCATACGGTAAAGAGACAATCAATGATTATCAGGTTTAACGAAAGGTTTATCAGAAAATGAATCCAGTGTTTTCACATGTATTTGACTAAAGAATCGACTGAAACGCCGTGGCGTGGCGTCCATTCATTACGGCTCCAAATCCAACCAGCAGCAGCAGCGGGACAACAAGTGGAGCTGAAAGCCCCAAATATTGGCTTTTTTGACGGGTCGGAACAGAGAGAGATAAAGCTGTCACTGTGAGTGATTCATTTGTTCTGGGATTTGGGAGTCTGGGACCTGCTGTTCATACTCTGGGAATAGTCATACGGACAATGGGAGACACGGCTGAGATTACAGCTATCCTCCTCAGATTGAAGAAGGAGATAAAGAGGAGGTCCTCCTCTGGGAGGAGGGGACACGCTTCCAGCCGCTCCGCAGCCTCTAATGCAGACGCCATTTATAATAACACTTTTAGAATCAGACAGAAATGAAAGCATGTCTGGAGAAACAGATTATCAATGAAAGGAAAGAATAAAAGGAAATAGTGATCCAGAGAAGGAGTGGAAGGAAGAGAAGATGAAGAAGTTAAACCCGGATGAGATGAACGTGTTGGAGAGACGGACACAACAGGTCCTCATCAACTCTAGATCTTCTGTTTATTGCAGATACATGTTTGAGAGAAGACTTTTGGTTTTTCCATTCATTTCATTTTTCATAAATTAGAAACTCTGATCATGATCAGCACTGTAAACTGAATGTTTATGTCTTTTTTGAAGTTAATCTAAAGAGATTTCTGGATCATTCTCTAACTTTTGGTGCATTCTTCTCAGGTTTCTGAAAATTTGACTAAAAATGTTATATTTTACTGTTTGAACCTCAGAGAAAATGTTTTCCCACCTTAGACATGAAATCCTAAAAGTTATTAGAGAAGAATCAGTCACCACGGTTATTACGGCTAGAGGGTTTTTCTGTTGGCCCGCTTTTATCATGCCTTTCAGATATCAAGGACTGGTTGGCTCTAAATTTTCTAAGTTTCAATGAAAGCAAAACTGAAGCACTTGTGTTTGGACCAAATGATCACAGAGGATCATCCCCGGTTGATCTGGGTTATCTGACTAACTTTTTAAAATCAACTGTTTCTAATCTGGGTTTTAGATTGGACAGTCATTTTAAACTTGATCACCAGATCAGCTCAGTGGTGAAAACAAGCTTTTTTAATCTTCTGCAACTCTCCAAGGTGAAACCATTATTATCCCGTGTAGATTTTGAGACCGTAATCCACGCCTTCATCACGTCTCGGCTGGATTATTGTAACTCGCTTTACTTTGGTCTTAGCCAAGCGTCTCTCTCACGTCTCCAACGGGTCCAACATGCAGCTGCCCGCCTTTTGGTTGGAGGTCGTAAGAGAGACCACATCACGCCGATTTTAGCTTCACTCCACTGGCTGCCTGTACATTTTAGGATTCATTTTAAGATTCTTTTATTCGTTTTTAAGTCTTTACACGGTCTCTCCCCATCATACCTCTCTGAGCTGCTTTCTCCTTATTCGCCGGCCCGGTGCCTCAGATCAGCTGATCAGCTCCTTCTGGAGACCTCGAGGTCCAGGTGAAAGCTCAGAGGGGACAGGGCCTTTGCGGTTGCTGGCCCAAGGCTCTGGAACTCTTTGGCTATCAGAGAAGCACCGTCCCAGCCCATTTTTAAACCGTCTAAAGACACATTTTTATGCTCTGGCTTTTAACACATCATGAGACTCCTGCTCTTTTTACTGTTATTTTACTGCTTTTGTTTTTAATTGTCATTCTATTGACTTTTATGTATCTATTTATCTTTGTTGCTGTATTTATGTTTTTAGTGTTCAGCACTTTGTTTTAGCATTCTGCTCTTTGAAAGTGCTATATAAATAAAGCTGAGTTGAGTTGAGTTGAGTTAAAAGTCAACGGGGTAACGGGAGACTCGGACTCGTCTAGAGCTCTTCTCTCTGCTGTTCTGCATTTGATTTTCTCTGTTAGGAGGAAATATTGAAGATGAAATAACAGAAAAGTGTTTTAAAGTGACTTAAATCCAACCTTCTACCCTGGAACGACGATTTAAGTGTGTTTGGTTACACGGTTGAATATTTTAGTTTGAAGTTATCACATTAGCTGGGACATGGAGCTGCATACAGTACGAGGAAAACAAGACATTTGTTTATTTTTCTAAACAATTGTTTACTTTTCCCTAAACAACAGTAAATATCCTGTTTACATGTAACAGAGATGGAAGGTTGAGACAGTCAAAGGTTAACACTTACCTGTCTTTAGGTATGAGCTGGGAAATATTCTGTGATGTCACTTCCTGGTTAATGAGGACGTTGGACTGAACCATTATTTTTTAAGTGGGGGGATTATCAGCTGTTACAGGTTTGAACGAACCTGAGAGACATGATTAAATGATGCAGTTTGATCAAGATTCATGTTGTTGTCACATTTGTTTTATTTAGATGAAAGTAAATGATCCAGTTAGCAGAAAGAACTTCAAGTTATTAGTTATTTTCTATCATTCAAGTTCAAGTTTATTGGTTTAGTTCCCATTTGTACAGTCAACACAATAGGCGTGTTTGAGTTGACTTGCGCCTCGCCTGCTTCGTCGACGAGACCAGCTGCTTCAGGATAGGGCGGAGAAAGGCGCCTGAGATGAAGGTGGACGATGAGACTGTAGAGAACGAGGAGTTGGGGGTTGTCCTCAACATTCGGCTGAATTTTAATACGCCACTCCTCCTAGTATGATCTGTGCTGTTATGTCTTTTATAGTATTTTTTTACATCTCTTAGAGTAAAACAGATAAAAAAAATAGTCGGGGGATTCATTACATGTTCACAGTCCCAAATAAACAGATAAAATAATAATTAAAGTTCATTTTCAAGACAACTATGACACAAATAACCACAGATTATTTAAAATCTTGTATATTTTTTCATCAATGACTCACTACCTTCCAGAAAAAGTAAGAACATACACATATTTCCTTCATTTAGCGCCAGTTATTTCACATTAAACTACAAAAACTTTCGGGACACCGTTTCCCACAATGCATTGTTTTGTAGTCATCAAGGCGGCTCGCAGCCAGCGCAGTACCTATTTTCTGGCTGCGCTGGCTGGAGGAAAGGCGCCTTGAACCCGCCCCTTTCTCGCGCGATACTTCATGTCGTCACAAATGTGACGTCGGTGACAGAAACTAACCAGCATGCACCGCAATCCAGGAGATCTGCGCAGCGCCGCGTCCGCCTGCATAATCTCAAACACGCCTAATATACAATACAAACAGACAACCAATAAAAAAAAGGAATAGGCAGAAGCTTTTTAAGCTTATTCAATGCCTTTCCTTGAATCATGTTTGGATTCAGAGGAAAAGTAACTGGTTTTTGGGGGACACGGCTGACCACTACACCACAGCAGCTCCTGAAACTGTTCACAACATCATTTCAAACTACTGTTGTGTGCTTTAACGCAGAGACACACGGATCTTTTCATTTCTAGTTTTATGGATTAATTTATGTGAAAAACCTGGAAGACATTAAAATGATTCCAGAGAATCAACATTCTTCAGTCTCTGTTATTAAAAGATCATCAGATCTAAAATCTAGATTAGATTAGATTAGATTAGAAATGGTTTATTTCAAGAAATCAAAACTAAATTCATGTTCAATACAATGATCAGACGTTGACCCCACAAAGACGTGTCAAACCCAGATAAACATTAAGAGATTGTTGTATCTGGAACTGTTGTAACAGGAACATCTGGAGGCCTTCAGCTCTGCTGGACAGGACGAGTGAAAAAACATCATTTGAGGTTTGATCAGAAACATGGAGCAAGCATCACGTGCACGCGCATGTACGCATGCACGATAATGTGTCAGCAGAAAAGTGGATGTGTGGGGAACACGTATCGATGCGTGGATTCAACATGGCTCCTCCCATGGATTCTATGGATTAATATGAGTGGATGTTGCTGCATCCTAATGAACTCTGAGTCTGGTGGAGTGGACATGAATGAACGCTTGGAGGTTTCTAACATCCTTCCTGCAGCTTAAGAGCTTCGTTCTCTGTAACCTCATCATTTAGAGTTCTGTGTCGTCTCTGGAGAACGGGTGAACCCAAACAAACATGGACGAGCCTCTAAAGAACGGCGTGTTCTCCCCGGCTCATTAAATGTGAGTGTCGAGGAGCGCCGCCGTCACACATAGAGATGTCACCAAACAAATGGGAGAAGCGCTCCACTTTGCATGGAAATCCTCCTTCATATTTCAGAGGAGACACACGGAGCTGCAGCCAATCAGCAACAAGGACGCTCTCCAGCTGCAGCGTTTAATGCATAGAAAATATTTACAGTCTTGTGTGAAACCAAACATGTCATTTCCTGGCTGTGTGGGAGCCGGCTTTAGTTAAAAATACACCTTCCAGCGTTCTCACAGTTCATGTCCACAGTCAGCCTGAGCGCACCCCATAATTCACCAGGAAAATATGCAGCAGTCTCACGCTGCTGTGTTCTGTGATTGATGGGGAGAGTATTAGAGCTGTGGAGGAGCGGACTCCTCCTGGTTGGAGGGAGAAAGACGTCTGAACGTTCAACCTGAAGCTTCTCCTCTTCCTGGGAGCTTCACAGCATCTCCGTACCTGCACCGATCAAACCTGCTCCTCTGGTTCATCATACGGGCGGCTGTGGTGCAGCGGTAGGGCGGTTAGCTACTGATCAGAAGGTTGTGGGTTTGATTCCCGGCTGTGTGTCAAAGTGTCATTGAGCAAGACACTGAACCCCACGCTGCCTCTGGTGGACGGTTGGTGCCAGTGTTCAGCAGCAGAGCCTCCACCAGTGTGTGACCTTCAACGATGGTTGGAGAGTACTATACAAGTATACAGCATTTCCCAGCATGCATCACTGACTGTGGCCACTGATTAGGAGTGTATTATTTAGTCTCACCAAGTTTTGATCTTTAGTTCTCATTCAAAGAAGCTGTAAGACGTTATATTCATGAGATGTTCCTCTGGAGGTAGATAGGGGGCGCACCTTGCACCAATGTGTCCTTCCACTCCCTTTCCAGCAATCTTTATGTTATGTGTTATGTATGTCTTATAATCATTGCTTGAAAAAAAACATTTCATTCATTCATTCATTCATTCATTCATTCATTCATTCATTCATTCATTCATTCATTCATTCATTCATTCATTCATTCATAATTCCAGTTCAGTTGGTGTCTTTGCTTCTCAAAGACAGTTTTACTGATTTCATTATTGTTACACAAAAGTGTTGATTATTTGTTCCACAGAATAAGATACAAGTTGTTTATTATGATTATGTTCAACATAGTAAAGTAAATATGGATATGTACCAATTATTGCAGTATTGCGATATCATCAATATTGTGAGACTTATCACGTATCGTATCATATCACGTATCATATCACGTATCGCATCACGTATCGTATCACGTATCGTATCACATATCGCATCACGTAACATATCACATATCGTATAACATATCGTATCACGTATCATATCACGTATCGTATCATATCACATATCGTATCACGTAACATATCACATATCGTATCACGTATCGTATCACGTATCGTATCACGTATCGTATCGTATCGTATCACCATATCGTATCACGTATCATATCACGTATCGTATCACGTAACATATCACATATCGTATCACATATCGTATCACGTATCGTATCACGTATCGTATCATATCACATATCGTATCACGTATCATATCACGTATCGTATCACGTATCGTATCACATATCGTATCACGTATCGTATCACGTATCGTATCACGTATCGTATCACGTATCGTATCATATCACATATCGTATCACGTAACATATCACATATCGTATCACGTATCGTATCACGTATCGTATCACGTATCGTTTCGAGGTACTCAGTGATTACCACCTACTCACTTGATTTATTCTCTACTGTGACCTTTGAGTGTTCTTAAAGGAACTTAAAATAATTATTGATATTTAAAAACCGTCAAATTATGAATTCAAAGATGAAGGATCAGAGATGAAGTCACTGAACTCTTCAGACTCTGAATGAAGGACCGCCCACAGCCACCATGCAGGTAGTCCAGGTCTGGAGAACAACCTGCGTCCAGTGGAGGACGGACCGCGGGTTCAGAGTCTTCTGAGAGGGTTTGAACTCCTGTGAATGGGGGTTCTCACAGACACTCCCCAAACCGCACAGGTACGTTCCTGTCAGGAGAGAAGCCGACAGGTGTGATGGATCTGATGATTCAGGTCAAAACTCGACTTTTGGGTCCAGGTTTGGTTTTGAGTCAATGTTTGGACAAAAACGTGTAAAAGATATTTTTGAGAATGAAGTTTTCATTTTCATCTTCTGCTGTGATGTTCACATATGAATCCTTCATAGATGGAGTCCAACACGTGTTTGATGTTTCCACTGTAAACAGATGCAGACACGGAGACGCCACAATGACACGAGGAGAACGAAGATCCGAACGGATCAGAATGATCTTCGTCTCCATCAAAAGAGGAGCGATGACTGTAGGAGGAGTCAAATCCTGTAGGACACGCCTGACTGTAGAGACCTGGTTGAATATTAATGTTTCAGTGACATCATGACATTTATGCTTTCCCTGTTGGTGGACTGTCAGAGACCGCTCGTGTTTCTGTTCTGGATCAGACGTGACCGTCTGCAGAACTGTCTCAGAGAGAACCTCCTCCCTCCTGCATCAGTCAGATGCAGAGTCCATCCTGCAGGTCGAGTCAGATGCAGAGTCCATCCTGCAGGTCGAGTCAGATGCAGAGTCCATCCTGCAGGTCGAGTCAGATGCAGAGTCCATCCTGTCAGGTCGAGTCAGATGCAGAGTCCATCCTGTCAGGTCGAGTCAGATGCAGAGTCCATCCTGTCAGGTCGGACATCTGAGAGCCGAGCAGCTTCACTAATCTCATTAGGTCTGCAGATGACCACATTTTTACCTCGTTATGGTTAATTGACCTCCAGGAGACCTGATACTGGAACTCTGCAGGATGTCTGAGTACGCTCGCAAAACATGGGGGGGGGATCACCCCAAAGCAGAGCAGTCATTGGTTAAGCACGGAAATGACTGTAAACTCATCCAGCAGAAATGTGGAATCATCCAACGCCTCACTGCAACCCCGCTGCTGCTGCAGGCCAACGCCGCTGCTGCAACTGCTGCTGCTGCATCTGCTGCTGCTGCATCTGCTGCTGCTGCATCTGCTGCTGCTGCATCTGTTGCTGCTGCATCTGCTGCTGCTGCATCTGCTGCCGCTGCTGCTGCATCTGCTGCTGCTGCATCTGCTGCCGCTGCTGCTGCTGCATCTGCTGCTGCTGCTGCTGCATCTGCTGCATCTGCTGCTGCATCTGCTGCTGCTGCATCTGCTGCATCTGCTGCTGCATCTGCTGCTGCTGCATCTGCTGCCGCTGCTGCTGCTGCATCTGCTGCTGCTGCATCTGCTGCTGCTGCATCTGCTGCTGCTGCTGCTGCATCTGCTGCTGCTGCATCTGCTGCCGCTGCTGCTGCTGCTGCTGCTGCTACTGCAACTGCTGCTGCATCTGCTGCTGCATCTGCTGCTGCAGCAACAACAACCTGCAGACGCTGAAAGCAGCTCCTCCTCTGACCTGCTGCTGGAGACACTCAGATCTTCCACCTCTGGAGCTCTGACTTCTGTTCTTCCCAGAGAGATACAACATTCTGATTTGCTCCTTTCTGTCTCTGTTCTCTAGTTTCTTCAGTTCTCTCTTGATCAGAAACGTTCCTCCTGAAGCTGTTAGCATTAAACGTCTTCTTTACACGTTAAACTCCACAGATCTGTTCATGAACTTCTTCTTCTGGTGGTTCAACAGGATCAGGGTCTGACTGTCTCAGGAGAAAAACATCAGAAGTTTGAAGGATTCATTTTACTTTAGTTTAACATTTTACTGAAGTGGAAACTTATAATTTATCAGTTTTAACTTGATAAATCCTGTTTTAAACTTTCCTATTTTCTTAAAGCAAAAGTTAAACTTAAACTATAATTAACATTTTTCCTTCAGACTTTACTCTGAAACTCCAAACGCTGGAACTAGAAATGACTTTTCTTCTGCTTTTATTTATTGGAGATTATAAAACACAAAATAACACACTAATATAAATACACACACGGTTCTTTTCTAGTGACGTCATGCTAAACGAGGGACACAATCTCCTGAACGACCTGCAGTAAGCCCCTCCCATCAGCTGAGGAACGTGTCACCAAAACCAGATGCTTTGCTGGTGATGAAAATGTCATGAGCGTGTTGAACAGCAGCAGAGCAGCGTGTTTGGGCTGCAGAGTCAGTGTTTCTGTGAAATCATTCATAATTCATGTTTTTCTGGATTCATTTGTTGCTGCTTCCGTGTAATCCGGTCTCTGCTCCGCAGCGTTCCAGCCGCCTCACATCCTCACAGTTTGTTCCTGATTATTGGTGGAGTTTCATGCTCATTTACAAACAAAGCTGAGACTTGTGGGTCGTGACCTCTGGATGTAGAAACAGCAGGAGGGAACCAGCGCAGACCTGGAGCCACCAGATCACGGCTGACGGTCCAGAACGCCGGCGGAGGTCGGGGAAAGGTGAAGCAGCTTCTCCGTAATGAATTCTGCCTCATTGGGTTCAGATTGAAGACTTAAATAGTTTCCCTGATGCTCTCTCCAGGCCACACTTCAACATTACAAACTCAATTCACTGCTTCATTTAACACTTACTCACTTTTAGAAACGTTTCTTTATGGAAGCAAATCTCCACTGAAAATGACCGCAGACCAGGTCCTCCAGGTCTGCCAGAGCCGCCAGGTCCTTCAGGTCTGCCAGGTCCTCCAGGTCTGCCAGGTCCGCCAGGTCTACCAGGTCCTCCAAGTCCACCAGGTTTGCCAGGTCTTCCAGGTCCTCCAGGTCATCAAGGTCTACTAGATCTGCCAGGTCCTCCAGGTCTTCCAGGTCTTCCAGGTCCTCCAGGCCTTCCTGAGATTCCGAGATGGTTCTGAGATGGTTTGGTTGGATTGCTCGGCATTATGGGTGATAACCAGCTTTTATATTGAAGGGCGAACAGGCTGTGGTGGAGCGTTTGACCCTTCAAGCTTTCTTCTTTACTCCTGATTCAGAACTCTGCTGCTCGGGTTCTCACAAGGACCAAGAAAGTCGACCACATCAGTCCAGTTCTGAGGTCTTTACACTGGTTACCTGTCTCTCAGAGGATAGACTTTAAAGTTCTGTTACTGGTTTATAAATCTTTGAATGGTTTAGCACCAAAATACATGACTGACCTCCTGACCCAGTATGTACCAGCCAGACCTCTCCGATCATCAGGATCCGGTCTTTTATCAGTTCCTAGAGTCAGAACTAAACATGGAGAAGCTGCATTCAGCTTCTATGCACCACAGATCTGGAACAGACTTCCAGAAAACCTTAGATCTGCTGAAACACTCAGTGTATTTAAATCCAGGTTAAAGACTCACCTGTTCTCAGTTGCATTTGATTAATATGTATTCAAAAGTTTACGTCCGCACTTTTATCTATGCTTGTTTTAAATTAAAGTCTTTTTACTTTCTTTTAATTTTATTTTAATGATTTGAATAATGAATGACATTTTTACTATTTCTTTTGATTGTTTCTTTTAATGTTTTATGTAAAGCACTTTGAATTGTCTCTGTACATGAAATGTGCTATACAAATAAACTTGCCTTGCCTTGCCTCCTGTGTTACTTTAAGTTCTTTGAGTCTTCTAAACACAAAAACCTTAAAATGTTCAGAATTTGACCTTCATGATGTCAGATGAGTGAAGAATACACAGTTATTGTACTTTTATTAAAGTAGAAGTACAGGAAGGAAGTCTGTATGAGGGGAGGCCGAAGATCAACCAGTGGGGATGAGATCTTCTGGATTTAACTGATCCAGTTGATCATTTCTGTAAAGATCTTCAGGATTTAACTGATCCTGTTGATCATTTCTCTAAAGATCTTCTGGATTTAACTGATCCTGTTGATCATTTCTCTAAAGATCTTCAGGATTTAACTGATCCAGTTGATCATTTCTCTAAAGATCTTCAGGATTTAACTGATCCAGCTGATTATTTCTCTAAAGATCTTCAGGATTTGTCTGATCCAGTTGATCATTTCTCTAAAGATCTTCAGGATTTAACTGATCCAGTTGATTATTTCTCTAAAGATCTTCAGGATTTAACTGATCCAGTTGATCATTTCTCTAAAGATCTTCAGGATTTAACTGATCCAGTTGATTATTTCTGTAAAGATCTCCAGGATTTGTCTGATCCAGTTGATTATTTCTGTAAAGATCTCCAGGATTTGTCTGATCCAGCTGATTGAAAGTCTTCCTGCTCTGTGTTTCTGTGACCTCCATCAGAAGGTTCCACACACTCGCTCTCGTTCAGAAGCTCTTCCTGCTCTCTCCTGGAGTTGTGATGATGGAGTTTCTGGTGTTCTGAGTGCCGTTGAATATTCATGGTTCCTCTGGTGGTTCTGCTCGGGTCTGTGGGGAGAGCGGCCCGCCGGCCCGATAAGCAAACGGAGGTTAGCAGGCGTTCATAAATGCTGCAGCACACAAAGGCAACACTTCATTTCACACTGTGCTGATCTTCAACAAAGACAGATCTCCCATCGTTCCAGCTGATGAACAGAGCTGCAGCAGAAGATCTTCCTCTGATTACAGATCAGTGAAGAAGAACCAGGTAAACATTGTTTCTGCTGGCTTCATCGTCAGAGACTCTCTGGTTCGAACGTCTGAGGATGAGATACGAACAGCCCAGGATGGATCTCTGTGATGTTCCTCCAGCTTCACGCTGACGTTCTCCTCTAATCATCTTCAGATGAAACGGAGGTTTGTCTTTCCAGAGATCTGAGCTTCCTTCTGAAGCCTGATGAAGAAGCTGCCGTCGATGCAGACACGTCTCACATCAGCAGCGTTTCAGGAAGTGCCCCCCCCCCCACCCTCCTCCCCCCAGTTTGAAGTTAATTGTCTTTATCGGTCTCAGTGTCGTGTTGCTGCATGGAGCTCTCCATCAGATCAGACCAGCAGCTCTCTGGAGTTCATCAGGCTGAGCAACCGCCTGAACGTGGAGCGTTTGATCTGACGAGCCGTTAGCAGCAACGCGCCGCCAAACGTGAGGACGGCGCCGTGCGTTCATGAGCTCAGCGTCAGGCTCCTTCAACCGTTTGATGACTGAGGAATTTGGTTTCGTCTGAAAGCTTCTCGGATTCAGCTTCCTCTGGGACTTCTTCATCATCTTTTCACATCTGCGCGCTGATTTATGCCTTTTGGTTTCATTTTGTCATTGACTCGGCGTGTTCCTCCGCCGGCCTCGTGGTTAGAGTGGCGGTGCAGAACGTCACGCAGAGTCTGCATGGAGGCAGTTTGAGCGGGAAAATGGTTGTGAAATGGATGATCTTCAGTCCCGACGGCGCATTTCAAGGAAGTCTCAATATTTAAGGTTTGAAACGGAACAAGATCCTCCAGGGTGACAGAGAACAAGCTCCGCCCCCAGAGAACCTTGGCTTTCATCTCATTCCCTCAGACACATTTACATTTCAAGCATCTCTAATCCAGGAAGTCGGCATCAGAACCGGAGCGTGTTTCTGTTCCATAAAACGCCAAACCCGGCTGCTTTCCTCTGATGTATGGTCACATTTGAACGCCGGGAATTACCCACACACGAGGAAAGGTGTTATTACAATAATAGGCACCTTCGGCATGGGGCCGGGTCGATGATATTTCTGGAACACCATTATGGTTGTGTACTCCCTCGGGGAAGGTCCTATGTTGCAGAAAATAGAAGCAGAGAAATGATGATGTCAAATGATGGAATGACTCTGGAGCGTGATAAACTTCTCCCTCTCTCTCCTCTCTGTGTCAGTGCCAGCAAACAAAGCCAGCTTTATTCAATTCCCAGCATTCAAAGCTCATAATTGTTTTAATTTTCCCTCTTTTTAGTGAAGTGAGCGTGTTATTTTCCGTGCACAGACTGATCTGAATGCGCCTTGGCGCTTGCAGCTCTTCATCCAACATTGTTTGTGAGGAAGTAATCAAAAGCTCCTTATCTTCATCCTCATTAGAATAAACAGCCACATATGCTTCTTGGAGACAATGGTCACAGATGGTGATTACTTCAAGTGTGGTGAGGACCACTTTGTTCCTTCTGGCCTCTCTGCAGAGCCAGAACTGCAATCTGAGATCCTTCACCGTGATCGTCTTCCTCAGCCCACGTAGAGGAAATGATGATGCAGAGACGTCATCCACACCTGAATAGATCAGTAAACAACGTCATCATCTGCATCGTTGTTGCTGCATTCTCTGCAGAACAACCTGCTTAAAGTCACGATGCCTTCACAGTCAACATCCCATGAAAAAAAGAGATTCTTCACCTGACTCCACCTCATGGTTCTGCCCAGACGGCTGTGCCAGCAGGTGACTTTGGGCATTGAGACCTCAACATGACTGATGACCCAGAACACCTGACCTGAAACAGAGGTTAACTCCTAACGAGGTTTCAACGTCACTGAAGATTTCTCACAAGATGCAAGAAATCCCCAGATCACTTTGACACCAGAACATTGAGTCCAGATTCCTAACAGCAGCAGATCCGGTTCTATTCCGTCTCTGTTTCAGATGCAGATCCGGTTCTATTCCGTCTCTGTTTCAGATGCAGATCCGGTTCTATTCCGTCTCAGTTTCAGATGCAGATCCGGTTCTATTCCGTCTCTGTATCAGATGCAGATCTGGTTCTATTCCGTCTCAGTTTCAGATGCAGATCCGATTCTATTCTGTCTCTGTTTCAGATGCAGATCCGGTTCTATTCCGTCTCTGTATCAGATGCAGATCCGGTTCTATTCCGTCTCTGTATCAGATGCAGATCCGGTTCTATTCCGTCTCTGTATCAGATGCAGATCTGGTTCTATTCCGTCTCAGTTTCAGATGCAGATCCGATTCTATTCTGTCTCTGTTTCAGATGCAGATCCGGTTCTATTCCGTCTCTGTATCAGATGCAGATCTGGTTCTATTCCGTCTCTGTATCAGATGCAGATCTGGTTCTATTCCGTCTCAGTTTCAGATGCAGATCCGGTTCTATTCCGTCTCAGTTTCAGCAGCAGATCCGGTTCTATTCCGTCTCAGTTTCAGATGCAGATCCGGTTCTATTCCGTCTCTGTATCAGATGCAGATCCGGTTCTATTCCGTCTCAGTTTCAGATGCAGATCCGGTTCTATTCCGTCTCTGTTTCAGATGCAGATCCGGTTCTATTCCGTCTCTGTATCAGATGCAGATCCGGTTCTATTCCGTCTCTGTATCAGATGCAGATCCGGTTCTATTCCGTCTCTGTATCAGATGCAGATCCGGTTCTATTCCGTCTCTGTATCAGATGCAGATCTGGTTCTATTCCGTCTCAGTTTCAGATGCAGATCCGGTTCTATTCCGTCTCAGTTTCAGCAGCAGATCCGGTTCTATTCCGTCTCAGTTTCAGATGCAGATCCGGTTCTATTCCGTCTCTGTTTCAGATGCAGATCCGGTTCTATTCTGTCTCTGTTTCAGATGCAGATCCGGTTCTATTCCGTCTCTGTATCAGATGCAGATCCGGTTCTATTCCGTCTCAGTTTCAGATGCAGATCCGGTTCTATTCCGTCTCAGTTTCAGCAGCAGATCCGGTTCTATTCCGTCTCTGTATCAGATGCAGATCTGGTTCTATTCCGTCTCTGTATCAGATGCAGATCCGGTTCTATTCCGTCTCTGTTTCAGATGCAGATCCGGTTCTATTCCGTCTCAGTTTCAGATGCAGATCCGGTTCTATTCCGTCTCAGTTTCAGATGCAGATCCGGTTCTATTCCGTCTCTGTTTCAGATGCAGATCCGGTTCTATTCCGTCTCTGTTTCAGATGCAGATCCGGTTCTATTCCGTCTCTGTTTCAGATGCAGATCCGGTTCTATTCCGTCTCAGTTTCAGATGCAGATCCGGTTCTATTCCGTCTCTGTTTCAGATGCAGATCTGGTTCTATTCCGTCTCTGTATCAGATGCAGATCTGGTTCTATTCCGTCTCAGTTTCAGATGCAGATCCGATTCTATTCTGTCTCTGTTTCAGATGCAGATCCGGTTCTATTCCGTCTCTGTATCAGATGCAGATCCGGTTCTATTCCGTCTCTGTATCAGATGCAGATCTGGTTCTATTCCGTCTCTGTATCAGATGCAGATCTGGTTCTATTCCGTCTCAGTTTCAGATGCAGATCCGATTCTATTCTGTCTCTGTTTCAGATGCAGATCCGGTTCTATTCCGTCTCTGTATCAGATGCAGATCTGGTTCTATTCCGTCTCTGTATCAGATGCAGATCTGGTTCTATTCCGTCTCAGTTTCAGATGCAGATCCGGTTCTATTCCGTCTCAGTTTCAGCAGCAGATCCGGTTCTATTCCGTCTCAGTTTCAGATGCAGATCCGGTTCTATTCCGTCTCTGTATCAGATGCAGATCCGGTTCTATTCCGTCTCAGTTTCAGATGCAGATCCGGTTCTATTCCGTCTCTGTATCAGATGCAGATCCGGTTCTATTCCGTCTCTGTATCAGATGCAGATCCGGTTCTATTCCGTCTCTGTATCAGATGCAGATCTGGTTCTATTCCGTCTCAGTTTCAGATGCAGATCCGGTTCTATTCCGTCTCAGTTTCAGCAGCAGATCCGGTTCTATTCCGTCTCAGTTTCAGATGCAGATCCGGTTCTATTCCGTCTCTGTTTCAGATGCAGATCCGGTTCTATTCTGTCTCTGTTTCAGATGCAGATCCGGTTCTATTCCGTCTCTGTATCAGATGCAGATCCGGTTCTATTCCGTCTCAGTTTCAGATGCAGATCCGGTTCTATTCCGTCTCAGTTTCAGGGTAAAGTGGTTTCATGGTTTAACTGAGGTGTAACAGTGAAAACTGCAGCAGGATGTTTGAGGAAGACTTTGAAAAGCTCGAGCAGATCCTCTCAGTCCAGCCAGTGAAACGTTGTTTATTTTAGTCAGAATCTCCAATTCAATTACAGATGAAGAATCAACATCAGAAGAGCATCACTGTTTCATAATCTCAGATTATCCTGTCAGGCTGATGAGGGTCTGAGGGTCCCGTTAGCCGACGCTAGCTCTGATGTGTGCTAATGCTTCTGTATAATTATTTACCATGAGATCAGTGCAGCTGAAGTCCTAATCCGTCCAGACTGATGGATGCAGTCAGTCCCACGGCGAGCGACGGCTGCAGCTCGCCGTCAACCTGGAGCTCCTCCTCCTCCTCACTCACCAAACAAACAACTTTGCACTCATCCTGCCAAATCCTGAACTTGGTGTCCATCTTCTCTTCTGGTAAACGCAGGTCATGTTCTGGAGCAGATTCTGTTTCTCAGCTGCGTTTTGATGGAGCTGTCGGGACGGGGAACAGCTTTGCTCCGGTTTCAGCCACCGTCCCGGAGAACGCCGGCCTCTCTGCAGCTGGAGAAGGAGCCGGCAGGATGAATAATTGATGCTGGAAGATGGATGGATTCCCTCTGGTGGGAAGCTCCTCCATCTGGGGGTTGTGTTTCCTGGAGTCTGGTGCTCATCTGAAAGGGTTTGGCCTTCAGCTGGATCTTCTGGATCTTCGGGTTTGTCGGTTCCTGACGTGATCGTCTTCAGGACCTGAAGGAGTTTTGTTTCCAGTCTTAGTTCATCTGAATTAATTTACTATGATAAACGTGTTTTTTCAGGTTAAAGACGCAGCATAATATTACTAAATGCAGTAAATAAAATAAGAGAAGATTTTCAGTCAATTCTTTCATTTAGTTTCAGTTGATTGATAATGAGTGTTTTCCCGCCCTGCGGTGTGAGTGATTAAACAGGTAAATGTTTGGTTGGTGATTGAAGTCATTACGACTCTCCTCACAGAGAAACGCTGAAGGTCTTCAGAACCAGATGGAAACATCCATAAACAATCATCTAAACTTCTGCTCAGAACCGGGTTTCAGCCAAAGCAACTTCTCCTGACAGCAGCAGAAGAACGAAGAGAGAATCGTTCTCGACTCTGAAGACTTCTTCACAGAAGCTGATCTGTTCTGAATTTTATATGAACTTTAATGTTTCAATAGATTTTATTTTAATGTAGTTTTTAATGTGTATTTTTAGCCTTTTCAGTAGAAAATGTGACCTTCTGTCTGAGGACAGCAGGACAAACTCGTTCTGACTCGCTGCAGTGATGCTTTAAAGTGAACAGAACATGAAACAGAAACACTGGTTTCATTTCATCAAAGATTTCACTTCTTAAAGGGCCATACCGTGATTTTCAGAACCTTTCAGGGTGGGGTTAGTTACCTGGAAGTAAAACGACTCGATTCCTGAAGCTCCGCCTGCCGCTGTGTGTGGGTGCCGCCCATTTCATGATGTCATTCCAGAGAAATTCTGTCTCTGCGTTTCTCCTACAAATTAAAATAATCCAAACTTCTTCAAAGATGGATCCACATACCGGTTATCTGCTTTCAGTAGCCCGCCCATCGCTGCAATGCTTCACAACACACTTCTGGCTGGCTGGGCTGGACCGGGGGGTGTGGGGGTGTGTGTGTGTGTGTGGGGGGGGGTGTCTTAAAGTGCTATGCTAGTGTGAATGCTGAATTTAGCCGCTGAAGAAGCTGAAATTGATAGCTAAAAACGTTGAATCTGATAGCCAGCTGAAATATTAGCTCAATGCTAAATTAGCCTAAAAAATGTAAAAGAGCATCCTGACGTCTAAAGTAACAAACAAACATCTGTTGGAACTGGAATCTATTACAGACAGAAACAACTGGAAGATATACAGTATTCTGGATCTAAAATGAAAGTTTTTATCTGATCATCTTTGGATAAGGAGAGAAATGAAGGGTTGGTCTCAGACAGGTTCTGGTTCCTCTGATGGGCTGAGGTTCTGGTACCTCAGACATACAGAGGTTCTGGTTCCTCAGATGTACAGAGGTTCTGGTACCTCTGACATACAGAGGTTCTGGTACCTCAGACATACAGAGGTTCTGGTTCCTCAGACATACACTGGTTCTGGTTCCTCAGATGTACAGAGGTTCTGGTTCCTCAGACATACAAAGGTTCTGGTTCCTCAGACATACAGAGGTTCAGTTTCTTCAGACATACATTGGTTCCGGTTCCTCTGACGTACAGTGATTCTGTTTCCTCTGATGGGCCGAGGTTCTGGTTCCTCAGTGAAAGCTTGCTCTCAAGCGCTCAGCTGGTTCTGCTGGTGAATGAGAGCTTTGTGTGGACGGGCTGAAGGACCGGTCTGTTACAGAACCGTTCCCTCTGACCTCCTGGGATTGGATGAAGCGGACCGTGACACTGAGAGAAAGTGTGAACATTTAAGTGACACTGGGCACTTACAGTGATATGCTGCATGGAAAATTTAGCACCTGGAACTCAACATCTGCTGCAGCCGGTTCAGAGGAGACGGCTGAGCCGGGTCAGGCGGAGGTGAAGGAGGAAGATTGGAACCAAACAGCCATTTTACACTTTTATACCCGGCCTGAATAATGGATGAAAGACAACAGAGAAGCTGAAGTTCTGAGCAGACCAGATACATTTACAGGGACGCTCTGGGCTGGGGGTGGGGGTGGGGGTGAGGGGCTGTTGTTATTCGTGTTGGGGGGGGAACGGCAGTGTCACAGGAGAATCAGATCAGATCAGATCAGGAGAACGTCTGCAGATCTCAGTGATGCTTAAAATATTCAGATTTCTGGAAATCGTTCATGAAACTGACATTTAAAGCCACAAAACGCTTCAGAGAAATCTGTGGTTCAGTTATTCTTTATGTTGTTTTACCACAAACATCAGACAGAATCGAACGTTTCTCTCATTCATGGTTCTTCTGTCTCCAAACAGCAGCTGTAATGTCTCTGTGGGAGAACGTACCTGACCCTCCAGGTAACTCAATGCTCCTCCCTTCTGGGCAGCAGAACTCTGGTAATGGTTTTCAGGTGTGGCAGGTCCGCTCCACGCCCACAGCCTTCAGTCTGGGAGTCTCTACCATTCAGGTCTCAGATGAGCTCTGTGGACCGCGGGTGGGTTCTCCATCAAACGTGACAGGTCGGCTCACCTCCACTGGAGCTGAAATGTGCTCCCCAAAATTAAAGTACGAATATTCACAATGTCCGATATCTCTGATTCAGGATTATCTTTAATCATGTGAATATACTCCAAAGCCCCAGCACTGATCTATACAGGAGATCCACAGGATGAGTATGATCCGAGCATATCCCGGAGCTCCGGCACCGATCCATACACATTTCCCAGATGATAATTATTATCAGGAAGAAAAATCATCTACATTAGTCAATGCAAAAAATGTCAAAATATTCTCATTAAAAAACACAATTTGTGCAGATTGTATTCATCAAAAATGATAATATTAAGAAAGACATTAATAAGTAGAAAAGAAAAAACATCCAGACTTTAGGAACAAGTTTAAGGTCATGTAATCGTTCTTCGTTGTTATGACTGAGAGACTGTAAATCTATCAAAGGAATTCTTAGAATCGGGTCAGAGTTCACATTCAGCGGTTTCTTGAGTTCACATTTTGCTTCAGTTAAAGGTTCAAACACGTGTAATCCCTCAGTTCTCAAAGTGGTTCATGGATTTTATCTCCAGAGGTTTAGTCAGGTTCGGTGGTCCGAGAGGTTTGACAAACATCCTGGAGTTCTGGATCCATGTTCCCTGGATCTGCCTTCTCTTCTGTAACAGTCGCGCGTGTTTTGCTGGATCAGCGTGATATTTGACAGGTGATCATGAAGATAAACAGCTGTACCCTTCTTGTTGTTTCATCAGAGCTATTGTGTGCTTTTGATTCACAAACCTGATCAGGATGGCTGGTTTATCCGTGTTTGTTCTCTGAGGAACGACAGACCTCAGCAGTATTTAGGTCCAAGAAAATCTTTTTAGATGCAAGAAAACTCCAACCTGATTCTCCACCGTCGCGTTAGCATCCACTGTCGCGTTAGCATCCACTGTCGCATTAGCATCCACTGTCGCGTTAGCATCCACCACAGCTCTGTTAGCATCCACCGTCGCGTTAGCATCCACCGTCGCGTTAGCATCCACCGTCGCGTTAGCATCCACCGTCACGTTAGCATCCACCGTCACGTTAGCGTTCACCGTCGCGTTAGCGTCCACCGTCGCGTTAGCATCCACCGTTGCGTTAGCATCCAGCGTTGCGTTAGCATCCACCACAGCTCTGTTAGCATCCACCGTCGCGTTAGCGTCAACAGCTCTGTTAGCATCCACCGTTGCGTTAGCATCCACCACAGCTCTGTTAGCGTCCACCGTCGCATTAGCATCCACTGTCGCGTTAGCGTCCACCACAGCTCTGTTAGCGTCCACCGTCGCGTCAGCGACCACTGTCGCGTTAGCGTCCACCACAGCTCTGTTAGCGTCCACCATCGCGTTAGCGTCCACCGTCGCGTTAGCGTCCACCGTCGCGTTAGCATCCACCGTCGCGTTAGCATCCACCGTTGCGTTAGCATCCACCGTCACGTTAGCATCCACCGTCGCGTTAGCATCCACCGTCACGTTAGCATTCACCGTCGCGTTAGCATCCACTGTCGCATTAGCATCGACCGTCGCGTTAGCATCCACCACAGCTCTGTTAGCATCCACGTCGCATTAGCATCCACCATTTCGTTAGCATCCACTGTCGCGTTAGCATCCACTGTCGCATTAGCGTCCACCGTCGCGTCAGCATCCACCGTTGCGTTAGCATCCACCGTTGCGTTAGCATCCACCGTTGCGTTAGCATCCACCACAGCTCTGTTAGCATCCACCGTCGCGTTAGCGTCCACAACTCTGTTAGCATCCACCGTTGCATTAGCATCCACCACAGCTCTGTTAGCGTCCACCGTCGCATTAGCATCCACTGTCGCGTTAGCGTCCACCACAGCTCTGTTAGCGTCCACCGTCGCGTTAGCGTCCACCGTCGCGTTAGCGTCCACCGTCGCGTTAGCGACCACTGTCGCGTTAGCGTCCACCGCAGCTCTGTTAGCGTCCACCATCGCGTTAGCGTCCACCGTCGCGTTAGCATCCACCGTCGCGTTAGCGTCCACCGTCGCGTTAGCATCCACCGTCGCGTTAGCATCCACCGTTGCGTTAGCATCCACCGTCACGTTAGCATCCACCGTCGCGTTAGCATCCACCGTCGCGTTAGCATTCACCGTCGCGTTAGCATCCACGTCGCGTTAGCATCTACCGTCGCGTTAGCATCCACCGTCGCGTTAGCATCCACTGTCGCATTAGCATCCACCGTCGCGTTAGCATCCACTGTCGCATTAGCATCCACCGTCGCATTAGCATCCACCACAGCTCTGTTAGCATCCACGTCGCATTAGCATCCACCATTGCGTTAGCATCCACTGTCGCATTAGCATCCACTGTCGCATTAGCGTCCACCGTCGCGTTAGCATCCACCGTTGCGTTAGCATCCACCGTTGCGTTAGCATCCACCGTTGCGTTAGCATCCACCACAGCTCTGTTAGCATCCACTGTCGCGTTAGCGTCCACAGCTCTGTTAGCATCCACCGTTGCGTTAGCATCCACCACAGCTCTGTTAGCGTCCACCGTCGCATTAGCATCCACTGTCGCGTTAGCGTCCACCACAGCTCTGTTAGCGTCCACCATCGCGTTAGCGTCCACCGTCGCGTTAGCGTCCACCGTCGCGTTAACATCCACCGTCGCGTTAGCATCCACCGTTGCGTTAGCATCCACCGTCACGTTAGCATCCACCGTCGCGTTAGCATCCACCGTCACGTTAGCATTCACCGTCGCGTTAGCGTCCACCGTCGCGTTAGCGTCCACCGTCGCGTTAGCATCCACCGTTGCGTTAGCATCCACCGTCACGTTAGCATCCACCGTCGCGTTAGCATCCACCGTCACGTTAGCATTCACCGTCGCGTTAGCATCCACTGTCGCATTAGCATCGACCGTCGCGTTAGCATCCACCACAGCTCTGTTAGCATCCACGTCGCATTAGCATCCACCATTTCGTTAGCATCCACTGTCGCGTTAGCATCCACTGTCGCATTAGCGTCCACCGTCGCGTTAACATCCACCGTCGCGTTAGCATCCACCGTTGCGTTAGCATCCACCGTTGCGTTAGCATCCACCACAGCTCTGTTAGCATCCACCGTCACGTTAGCATCCACCGTCGCGTTAGCATCCACCGTCACGTTAGCATTCACCGTCGCGTTAGCGTCCACCGTCGCGTTAGCGTCCACCGTCGCGTTAGCATCCACCGTTGCGTTAGCATCCACCGTCACGTTAGCATCCACCGTCGCGTTAGCATCCACCGTCACGTTAGCATTCACCGTCGCGTTAGCATCCACTGTCGCATTAGCATCGACCGTCGCGTTAGCATCCACCACAGCTCTGTTAGCATCCACGTCGCATTAGCATCCACCATTTCGTTAGCATCCACTGTCGCGTTAGCATCCACTGTCGCATTAGCGTCCACCGTCGCGTTAACATCCACCGTCGCGTTAGCATCCACCGTTGCGTTAGCATCCACCGTCACGTTAGCATCCACCGTCACGTTAGCATTCACCGTCGCGTTAGCATCCACCGTCGCGTTAGCATCTACCGTCGCGTTAGCATCCACCGTCGCGTTAGCATCTACTGTCGCATTAGCATCCACCGTCGCGTTAGCATCCACTGTCGCATTAGCATCCACCGTCGCGTTAGCATCCACTGTCGCATTAGCATCCACCGTCGCGTTAGCATCCACCACAGCTCTGTTAGCATCCACGTCGCATTAGCATCCACCATTTCGTTAGCATCCACCGTCGCGTTAGCATCCACTGTCGCATTAGCATCCACTGTCGCGTTAGCATCCACCACAGCTCCGTTAGCATCATCAAAAATCATTTAAAGTAACAAACAGCATCTGCTTCTTTGTTTTGTTGACTTCCTGTTTGTTTTGTTGACTTCCTGTTCTGTATAAATGTTGTTGATTTAATACATTTATAAAATGTATTTGTCTCTAAACGACTGAAGTCATCAGTAAAAATGACAGTTTGGGTCATTTATAAATGTATCTTGATGTTACAGTTCAGTCATTGTAGGTCAAAGGCTTCAAGCTGCAGTTTGAGAGAAACACCCCCCCCCCGACATCTGAATGGAAGTGATTCTGACTCGTTCAGGTCCAAAAGCTGCGCTGGGATCAAACGGTGGGCCCGGAGGCCGTGCTCTCAGAACACCCTCAAGATGAACGCTTTCTCCAGGTGGACGGGCTGCAGGGCCTGGCGGGACTACAGAGCTGATCCGTTGTTCCACAGCCAGGTCAGAGTCTGCGGTTCCAGCACCAGAACCAGAGCGTTCCCTCTGGGTTCTGTTTCCAGGGAAATGGTCCACCTCTCCTGCTGGGATCGTTGGGAAGCCCATGGTTAGTTGGTGGGTTAACAGACGCCGCATTCTCAGAAAACTACACTGGCAGCTGAAGCAGGCTGCTGGCCGACCGCTGCGAGGAACGCTGCTTAGGAGCCGCCCCTCCAGATTACAGAGAGAGGAGGAGTCTAACTGCTAACTTCACAGTATTTCACACATAGTTCCGTTTTTGGACATTTGAATAAAAGCGTTCAACTCTCATCGCGTGGTCTAACTCTGGTCTCCAAAATGGAGTAATTGTCTTGCCAGGCTCAGGTAAGGGAGGGACTTCCTGCGTCAGGTCTGGGGCCATGTCTCCACCTGAGTTATGAGCTACATTACATTACTATACTGAATTGCCCTCTCTGCGCATATAATCCAATTAAAGAGTAAACTAAATAAAGGATTGGCATTAGAGTTTAATCCTCCTCCATTCATTCCTGGTTAGAGAGCTCAGGGCAGATCTTCAGTCCTGATGTGTAATTATTCATAGAACTAATGAATTCAGTTATATGTAAGAGCAGAAACACGCTGCAGAACGTGATCTCCTTCAGGAAATGAAGACGTGAGGAAGGTCAGGGGTCTGGTGAGACCATCAACCATGAACTATGAAACGGTTTCATGAACATTTGCTTTAGTTCATCACAAACACATCTGAATAGATCTCATCTAATCCATCACATCTGGATTGGGATTCATGTTTAACCCCTCCTCTTCATCGTCTGAAATGTTTGACTCCATGTGAACACAGAAACACGTGAACGCTGCAGATCAGGTCTGTGTGGATTCAGCTGCGTTTTCTCATGATACCAGAACAAGAACTCAATCAGCTGTGAGTGAAAAGATCATCAAAACCGTAAAAAAGAACAAGAATAAAATAATAAAATCATCTGGACAATTATTTCTTTTGTAAGTGACCGTTGTATAAATGTGAAAAACACGGAGGAAGACAGAATTTAAGGAACGCCGTGGAAACCTTGTGAAGCAGAAAATGTGAGTGTTATTAATTAGTCTAAAAATATTAACACAGTAAATGTTTGGATTCATTAACGTGTTAATTATTTAATGTTGATTGTAACCAGAAGACCAGAAATCCCTGAAGTCTGTCTGTGAGAATGAAGATCACGTTAAATCTGGGTTCAAACGTTGATTCACAGAGAAACTCTCTCTGTTTGAACAGGAAGACAGTTTTCTCCTTCAGGACCAAACACACCTTCAAGAACTAATTCAGGATCGATTCTCTGCAGAAGACAGAGAAACGGAGATCTCCATGAAGCAGAACAAAGGTCGGATTCACAGAAGGAAACCTCCTGGAGACAAACAAACACCTGATTCTTCTCTGGATCCATCATCCATCCATCCATCATCCATCATCCATCCATCATCCATCATCCATCCATCATCCATCATCCATCCATCATCCATCCATCATCTGTCCATCCATCATCCATCCATCCATCATCCATCATCCATCCATCATCCATCCATCCATCATCCATCCATCCATCATCCATCCATCATCCATCCATCCATCATCCATCCATCATCCATCCATCATCCATCCATCCATCATCCATCCATCATCCATCCATCCATCATCCATCCATCCATCCATCCATCATCCATCCATCCATCCATCCATCATCCATCCATCCATCATCCATCCATCCATCCATCATCCATCCATCCATCCATCCATCATCCATCCATCATCCATCCATCCATCCATCCATCCATCATCCATCCATCATCCATCCATCCATCCATCACCCATCCATCATCCATCCATCATCCATCCATCATCCATCCATCATCCAACCATCATCCATCCATCATCCATCCATCCATCCATCATCCATCCATCCATCCATCCATCATCCATCCATCCATCCATCATCCATCCATCCATCATCCATCCATCCATCCATCATCCATCCATCATCCATCCATCATCCATCCATCCATCCATCATCCATCCATCATCCATCCATCATCCATCCATCATCCAACCATCATCCATCCATCATCCATCCATCATCCATCCATCCATCCATCATCCATCCATCATCCATCCATCATCCATCCATCATCCATCCATCATCCAACCATCATCCATCCATCATCCATCCATCCATCCATCATCCATCCATCCATCCATCCATCATCCATCCATCCATCCATCCATCATCCATCCATCCATCATCCATCCATCCATCCATCATCCATCCATCATCCATCCATCATCCATCCATCCATCCATCATCCATCCATCATCCATCCATCATCCATCCATCATCCATCCATCATCCATCCATCATCCAACCATCATCCATCCATCATCCATCCATCATCCATCCATCCATCCATCCATCATCCATCCATCATCCATCCATCCATCCATCATCCATCCATCATCCATCCATCCATCCATCCATCATCCATCCATCATCCATCCATCCATCCATCCATCATCCATCCAATCATCATCCATCCATCATCCATCCATCCATCATCCATCCATCATCCATCCATCATCCATCCATCATCCATCCATCATCCATCCATCATCCATCCATCCATCATCCATCCATCCATCATCCATCCATCATCCATCCATCATCCATCCATCATCCATCCATCATCCATCCATCATCCAACCATCATCCATCCATCATCCATCCATCCATCCATCATCCATCCATCATCCATCCATCCATCCATCCATCATCCATCCATCCATCCATCCATCATCCATCCATCATCCATCCATCCATCCATCCATCATCCATCCATCCATCATCCATCCATCATCCATCCATCATCCATCCATCATCCATCATCATCCATCCATCATCCAACCATCATCCATCCATCATCCATCCATCCATCCATCATCCATCCATCATCCATCCATCCATCCATCCATCATCCATCCATCATCCATCCATCCATCCATCCATCATCCATCCAATCATCATCCATCCATCATCCATCCATCCGTCCATCATCCATCCATCCGTACTGTGACTTTGTGCTTCACCAGATACCAGCAGAAGCAAAAGAACTTTAATTAAATTAAATCTTTTTTCTTCAAGTTTTCCACTCTGAGTTCATCTGATCCTGATGGAGGATCTGCTCTAACATGTAGGAACACTTTCTGGAGGGACTTCTTGTCTTGGCCTCTCGTCTCTTTCATGTACTCATCCCTCAGTACTTTATTAAATATCAGCAGAAACATTCGGTCATGCCCCGGCTGACACTTCTTCTCTTTACAAACTCTTCATCCGTTCTGCCAGTCAGGTTTGGACCATTTTCATCTTCTAATGTTCCTTCTGAGCCAAATCTCTGTGGTCATTTCTGGAGCCAAACTAATGTGTCCTCGCTTCAGCTTCAGCTTCACGCCGTTGCCATGACACCATCCTTAATGTAAGAACATTACAGGGACACGGAGACTGTCATCAGTTACTGTTTCAGTTTGATGTTTTATTAGTGGTTAAAGGTCAGAACATACAGAGAACGCCGGTTCTTGTAAGAGAACATACAAGAAACCTTCATGCTTCCTTCAAACACTTACATTTCGTAACATTGAAAACTGCACCTTTCTGTTCACATCCTGGAGTAGCAGAACCCTCACCAGAACCATCAGCAGAACCCTCACCAGAACCATCAGCTGGACTGTGTTTCCTGGTTCTGTGCTGCAGAGTGTCACTCTGTGACCAATCAGAACTCTGTTTCTGGTCTCTGTTACGGCTGTTGCCATATTTGGTTTTGTTCTCTGTATTTTTGTCAGAGTGGGACCTCTTTGTGTTTTGTGGATTTTTCTTTTGATTTCCTCCAGGTGTGGTGCTGGAGGGCGTGGCTCCAATTGGCCCAATCCAGGTGGAGCCACCTTTAAAAGCAGCATGAGGACCTCCAGCCCAGGAGAAGAGAGCTGGGCTGCAGCCAGTCTCCACTGCAGCTCAGAGATCTTCTCCATCTGTTTTAGTTGTGCACACTTTATAGTCTGTTTGGTGTTCTGTTTTGGTTCCACTCTGTTCCTTGTAGTTTGTGTAAGTTAGTTTTGTGTTTAGTTTAAGTGAAGCTGTAGGGGTGAACCGCCATTTTCTTTAGTGTGAATTTTCTCCTGTTTCTGTTGGTCCAGGGAGGTTAGAGTTTGCTCAAATGTTTTCCAGATAAATTTGTTCAGCCCCCCCTCCTGGTCCTGGTATTGATGGGACCCCCCCCTGAATCTCTCATCTGACCGTGCCTGTCTTGTCGTTGACGTTCTAACAGCAGCAGGATCAGGTCTGGAGTCTGGAGTTCTTCTGATGAAATGTTTGTTTGATGTTTGTTTCATTTATGAACGATGATTCATGGAGCGACGGCTGCAGCTTCATGAGAGCTTCTGGATCTGGATCAGCTTTGTGAAAGCGTGACATCACTTCTCTGGAGCTCAGACTGATCTGATCCACGAGGATCTCCTGTTTGCTGAAGATTATTCGTTGATTATTGGTGTCGTTTCCTGTGGATCTGAACTGACTCCCACATGAGCTCCACAGGTGCTGTGAAGATGATTTCTTCATTTGTCTCTCACATCCACACCACGGCTCTACATGGAGGCAATGAATCCTCCATTATGAGACGTGTCGTGTTTCTTATTGCCAACAATTAAGAGAAGTGGTAAACAGGCGGCGGCGCGGCGTGCTGCTGCTGTTTGTCAGAGGAGTGGGCTTGAATGGAAACAGGATGTTTGGTTGACAATCATTTCTTCCTAAATCTCTTCGTTAACGTTCTCTCTGAACACGATTCACATCCGAGACATCCGGAGTCTCCGTACAGACGCCGTCAGACATCCGGCGGCGTGTTTGAGGCCACACGGCGGTCCCAGCGTGTTCAGACGATAAGATCAATACCCGAGTTCAAACGTCTTTGGTGAACCAATCAGAGACTCTGCTCTGACCCCGCCCCTCCTCCTCGGACTAATGCGGGACACTGAGTCATCACAGAGAGACAGAAGTACCGCTGAGAGCGTCCCTCATTCACAGACATGTCATCATGTCATGGGGCGACAGTGGCTCAGGAGGATCGGAGGATTGGGGGTTCGATACCCGCCCCATCCAGCCAACCGCCATTGTCCTTGGGCGAGCCCCTCCCCCCTCCCACCTATGAATGGTCAGAGGGGCCGTGGGCGTGTCACGTCTCCTCTCAGCAGAATCAGCTGATTCTCTGTGATGTCATCACGTCACCCCTGTGCAGCGGTTTTCCTCTCCTGACGTTAAACTGTTGGAGTGACCAAACCGAGTGAAGACTGGAGCTGAAGCTCCGAGGTTACAGCCTATCTCTGTCAGTGAGATGAACTCTAACTACCAGTGTTGGGACTAACGCCGTTTAAGTATAACGGCGTTACTAACGGCGTTATAAATCAAGTAATTTAGTAATCTAACTAATTACTTTCATCCTCGCTGTAACGCCGTTATAGTTACTTCGTGTAAATCGCGGCGCGTTACTTCAAAGTTTGATGATCTTGCTGGAGCTGGGCGCTTCGCACCCGAAAGTTGCTTGTGTAATGCGGAGGGAGATCTCGAATGCGAGATCGTGATTGGTTAAAGTGTCAAGTGGGCGGATACTAGCTCGCGCGCATGAACCCGTCACCATAACGCCGGGGTCACGCTGGACGCGGAAGCGCCGCGAAGCGAAGTCCGCGCCGCTTCCGCTCCGCTCTGTAGTTCACACCAGACGTGCATTTTTCCGCGGCGGTCCACAGGCGCTTCTGCTAGAGCTTTTTTTGTTTTTGCCATCATGGTTGATAATTTCATAGCCTAAAAACATTAACCCATGTTCCTGCTAAGAAGAACTGCTCTCTCAAAACCCCGCCCACCCGCTCTGTCGGTCCACTGTACTGATCTGTGTGCGCGCGCGTGTGCATCTCTGTTTTGTGTGTGTCTGTGCGCACGCGCTCGCAGGTGTGTGTGTGTAAATTAATAAACTACAATTATTAACCCATATTTCTGCTAAGAGGAGCAGCTCTCTGCATCTCTTTTTTCTCTCCCAAAATCCCGCAGCCCCGCCCACTCGCTCCGGAGTCTGCTCACTGCGTTGATCTGTGTGCGCTCGTGTCTGTCTGTGTTGTGTGTTTTATAAATATTACCCCCCTATTTCTGCTAAGATGAGCTGTTCTCTGTCTCTCTGTTGTCATTTTATTAACTCCAGAAACTCCTCACCCCGCACCGGAGTCTATCCACGTTGATCTGCGTGTGTACGTGTCTGTGAAAAAAGAAAAAAAAGTGTGCGTGTCTGTGTGTTTTGTGTGTCTCTGTGCTCGCGCACGCACGTTTGTGATGTGATTGTATGTTTATATCCGTGTCTACCGCCTGTTTAGATACAAAAACATGATCACATCTCAGACCAAAGATTTGAGAAGTTGCTACTTTTGCACTACAATCAGTGGTTCAAAAATTAAAGCATTGAAACCATTCAACTGGCTGCTTATGCTGGTGGCATTGTTAAAGTTCAGGTTAAGGTGCAATAAAAGAATGTTTAAATGATCAGACATAAAGTATTGTTACTGTGCTCCTAAATATTCTTGTTAGGATACTTGTGTTATGTTGATACTTGGAACCTTTACTTTTATTTTTATACAAAGTTTGGTTTTATCTAAGTTTATTATTGTTGATATTTATATTTTGCGTGTATTGTTGTTAAAATTTTATAAAGACAATGTTAAAGCTGTGGTGTGATATAAATAAAGACAGCAGAGATTTTGTTACTTGACAGTTATTTATAATTATTTATTGTTTTGCACTTTCAGTTTTTTAAGCCATTTTGTTTAATTATAGTTGTAGGTAAAGATACTCGAAGTATGTTAATAGTTGAAACGTTTACCTTTTTTGTGTGAAGTTACATTTTTTATATACCACTTGTTGCAGTGTTTTGTGTGATAATTCTGACAAATAAATATTGAAAATTCTTTCCCTAAACCCTCTCTCATGTGTATCTTAAACTATGACTCGATTGGAAAACTATACCAGTATACTATTGTCGGTTATCATCTATTATTGAATGTAAATTATTTTTTTATTTTTGTAACGCAGGAAAAAATACAAAATATTACCATATTTAAAGAGAAATTTAAAACGAATTACTTTGCCAAGTAACTAATTACTTTGAAGATGCAGTAATTGAGTTACTAACTCAATTACTTTTTGGGAGAAGTAACTAGTAACTATAACTAATTACTTTTTTGAAGTGAGATGCCCAACACTGCTAACTACAGAAACACACTCAACAGTTTTACTTTGAAAACAAGAAGCTTCAGCAACACTTTTATTTTGAAGGTTTGTCTACTTCCTGTGACAGTAGTGCTGCACATTCGGTTGATTATTAGTCCTTAAATTTAAATTCAACATGATTCTGCTTTACAGAGCAACATTTACATCATTCCTGGACTTTATTATAAAGATGCTTCTCTGATAATAAATAAATGGATAAGAAATGACCTGGACGAGGAGAATGGTGAGGAAGACGATGAGGAGAATGGCGAGGAGGACGGCGAGGAGGACGGTGAGGAAGACGCAGCGATGCTTCAGCTTCAGCTCTTCATGGTGAAACGTAGACGTGAATCTGTCTTCTTCTATGGTCGAGTCAAGGTTAGACCTCCTCCTAAACTTCCTGTTCGGGATCTAAATGATGTTTATGGATGTTGTTATGATGATTATTTCAAAGAAAAATCAAATGAGCGTTGAGGGTTTTCAGTCGATCGGTTGAAGATGTCGACTGACTGCTGACGGTCCAAACTTCCATGTAGTGATGAGGTTAAACCCGGTTGGACAGTAGCTCCTCCCACAGCAGAGCGCCAGCTTCCTGAAGACATTTGGTCCTGCTGGGAGTCTGACGCATGTCCACAGAGGAGGAGGACATGAACTGAAGGTCTTCAGTCTCAGGATGCTGGCCGTCGCCATGGTTACGGAGAATCCACCCAAAACAAACCTAAAGGCCCATGTGCTTTAACTCTAAAAACACTTCTGTGTGTATTATGTATATATTAACATATAACTGCAGATCCTGCAGGTAAACTGAGACGTCATGAAGACAAGTGAACCTCATCCATAGAACATAACCTGTGAAGCAGGGCATGCTGGGAGTTCTGTCCTGACCCTGAAAACCTTCTGCTTTACAATAGAGTCACTTTTTCAGAAAACATTTGAGTCTCACTTTAGAGACGAATAAACTGAAACGCTCCAGGAGGTTTGATGGAGGAGGAGTCTGAGTGGAGAACACGCTCCGTCTCTGCAGGATCTTTTACTCTGATGTTTCCTCACCTGTGGTGGATTCCCTCAGAAACAAAGAAAAACAAGACGCTAACACTCCATCCCAGTCCTGCTGCTCGGATCGGGGTCTCCGCCTCCAAAGCCCAATCAATCGGCGGCGCCGGCCTCCGGCTTGTCCGAGTGATTTGATCTTCACCGCGGGAGCGCCGTCTGTCATCCGTGAGAGCAATCGCCACGGCGCTCTGAGAAAATGACTGGGAGACTCAATAAACCCGTGTCCCGGCGAGAACGCCGCCGCGCCGCCGCTCCTTTCTCCTCTGCCCTGAAATATTTATCACCGCAACTTATTGCTCCTTAATCAATTATCCACCTGCCGACGGCCTGGAATGAATCATGAGCTCCTCTGATAAGCATCTCACACATTGATTTCAGAGCTTCTCAGCTGCTGTTTCAGGCCTGAAGCATCAGCCCGTTTCAGCTAACAGCAGATTTCTGCTCCGCCGTGGCGTCGGTCTGAGGAAACGGAACTCAGAGTTTACATCACGTCATCGTTCAGTCAAACATCTGGTGCTCCAGTGAGGCTTCAGCAGGACCTTCTGAGTCATCAGACAATGAAACAAGACTCATCTGAGTGAGTGAGTGAGTGAGTGAGTGAGTGAGTGAGTGAGTGAGTGATTGATTGATTGATTGATTGATTGATTGATTGATTGATTGATTGATTGATTTCTATTATAGATTGTAAAAACTACAGGACAAAATCATGTAACTCTGTCTGGTTTGATGATTTAGTCCAGAGGTCGTTGACCTTTAACAGTTAAAGATCCATTTAGGTTCATTTTCTATTGATCAAAACCTGGAAGGAGCCGCATACAAATGTTGGGCTTTTTTTCTTCTTTTATAAAAATAAATATGAATTATGTCTAATGTTTGGACATGAACAAAAGCAAAAATATACAAAGAATGGGATTTTTTCACAAGTTTTTCCTTTTATCTTAGTAGACGCCAAATTAGCTAAAAAGCGAGCTCGTTGCATCATTACTAGCTAACCTCAAAATTGCCTAAAATTCCTCGTGAACTAGATTAGTCAAAAATGTTGCTAAAATAGAAGCTAAACTCTAAATTAGCCTAAAAATCATGTTAATTTTATTATTTTATCCTTTTATTAATTTTTATGCTAATATAATTAGCATAAAAACCTCAGTAGAAGCCAAAAAAAAAAAAAAAAATAGCTCATTGATTGAATACTAGCTGAACGACAACATAACATGAAATTCCTCAGTAAACTAAATTGGTCAAAAACATGTTGCTAAAATATTAAGTAAACTCCAAATAAAACAAACTACAATAAAGATTGAAACACATTCCATGAATATATTTAAAGGTTTGTTGCTAATCTACATAAATGTTGAACTTTAAAGACTTTCTCCTTCCTTTCCTTTGGTAACAAACAGGTTCCAATAGTGTGAAAACATTCACACAGTAAACGTTAATTAAGTAATCCTGACTTTATTTTATTTTTCTTCATCCAAACAGCCTCGTGCGGCTCTGGAGCGGCAGGTTGCAGACCCCTGCTTTAAGGACGGTTGTTGACGGGGGTCCGATGAGCTGTCGCTGCATTCTTCAGGAGCCGCAGGGCGGAGTCGAGGAACCGGTGAGTGTTTGTTACTTTGGTTGAACGGCCGTCACTGAGCTCTGACGTGAATCTATCTAGTTTCTAGTTAACCTGCTGCACACACGAGTGTTTCAAACTCATGACAGAAATAATGGAATGCATCAACATGAACAGCAACATGAACCTGTTAGCATCAAACGTTAAAGCTGCTTCTCTCTGCACCACAAGCCATTAGAATGACAGAAATATGAATGTTTCAGTGAGTTTGAGGAGTGTGTTTTATTGTGTCACCAACAATGACTCCAATATTCAGGAGTTGATTAACTGAATCTCTGGTTGATCTCCTCAGACATGAAAGAACCTGCAGAGTCAAAGCTAACAGGAAAACATGGAAACTTTCTCCTCTGGGTTCAGGTCACAGAGGAAGTGTTCCTCCTCCTCACTCTCACCTGCTGAAACACAGCTCAGGTAAATGATTTTATTCTTCAATTTGCTGCTACAAGACCCCCCCTGTCAGCCAGTCATAATGGTTTCATCTGGCGTCGGGCCGGCGCATGTCGGCTGGGAGCTGAGCAGAAACGTTCCTTTCTCCACGGCTCGGCTCGGATTTGACAGACTGGCGCTGTCAGGGGAAGATTGATTGCTGCTGGGATGGAGTCTGAAAGTCAGTTTTCACTTTGGATGAGGAACTCCAGATTAGTTTTCAGAATGATTTGTAGATTTCCTCAGATTTCCAAGGGAAGAGGTTTGACTTTGACCCGAATGCTTCGGTGCTTTTCCAGCTTTTCCGGAGTCTGGGGATGTCAGAACGTTCCTTTCAGCTGTTAGGTAACATCCGGATGAGGAAGCCAAAGGTGACGGCGAGCGCTGGCCATGAGACATGTTCAATTGATCACAGACCAAGAAATTAATCGCTTTGCCCACATATAAATTGGGTAATTAATGAGGAGTTTCAAAACAAATTAAACCTACAGCAACGCAATTATGGAGGTGAAGCAGATCGATACCTTTGACGAGCAGCTTTGGAAGCTCCATGCAGCAGCCTGCAGTAACCTGCAGTAACCTGCTGCTCCATGCAGCCTCCATGCAGCTCCATGCAGCCTCCATGCAGCCTCCATGCAGCCTCCATGCAGCAGCCTGCAGTAACCTGCAGCTCCATGCAGCAGCATTTACCTGCTCATCTGTTCGGGGGGGCTCTGGTTTCCATAGACAGCAGTGCACCAGCTTGAAGAGTGGGTTTTGACGGTTCACTTCTTGAAACGACCAATCAGCTTCCTCGTGCTTTCATTTATCACGTCTGCTCCTGCAAAGACATTTATATTCACAGCCAGATTAGGAACGGCGGCCTTTTGACCTCCAGGATTTTATTAGACTGCTCGCCGTTTTCACTTTACATTGAAGCTGAAGGTGGATCCGTTCTAGATGTTCTAAATGAATGCGCTGCTTCATGAGCAGAATTATGTTTTCAAGGATGGCAGATAATTACCGTCCAACAGTTTCTGTTGTGAAGGGAATCCTTCAGAGGGATTTCCTCCTTTATTTAATGTGACATTTGTGTTTACAGTTAATGTGTGTCAGTCAGATTACAAGATTACAGCGCAGTATTCTCCAGCTTGTGTACACTAGTACCAGTACACACTGCTGCGGTTTGCTCTGAGTCCTAATAATGAGAAGCTGGAGAGCGGCTGTAAACAGCAGAGTCTGAGCAAACATTGTTCTGCAGCTCCTCAAGTCCAACATTAGATCAACTAATCTGCTTTAATCGTGTTGACGTTGCAGCGGCTAACCGTGATCTGTGAGGATCAGACATTAGTCTGAAGTTTGTGTGTTTTAACGTAAAAATACACAAACTTCATATATATGATATATATATATATATATATAATATATATATATATATATATATATATCATATATATGTATATATATACATATATATATATATATATGTATATATATGTATGTATATACATATATACAATCACATCGGTGTACTCTGCAGCGAAATACTCTAGAATAAGAAATGATCTTCATTCTTCAGTTATTTATTATTGCATTATTCCCCAGTTTGTCCATATATTTCTTACTGCAGTATTGTCTGGGTTAGTACAAAATGTTACTTTTACAGAAAATGTGTTTTCAAGTGGCTTCACATTCTGTTTCTGATGCACCAAGTGGCATTTATTTAGTTTAAAAATCTGTTGATGGCTTTAACCTCCAGTCACTGCACCGTCCTGCACAAGATAGTGTTTTAGTTTTAGAGGTTATGGGAAAATAACTATTAAAACTTGATTTCAAGGTATAAAAATGAGGTTCATCTCATCAGATATACATGATGCATATATGTCTGTATATTAGTGCTGATTAAAAAAATCAGATTACTCACAATGTTTTACTAGGGAAATATTATCTGACAAAATGCAGCTTTTGAACAAAAACTGGTCAGAAAATGTTTGTTTTTTTCCTTCAGTCGCTTCACAGAATGAAATTAAGTTGAAATAAGAATTAACACATTTATTTTATTCATTAGTTGTGTTAACGGTCATATCATTCATTTATTGATGTATTTTGTGTTTGTTAATCCTATTTTCATTGAAATAATCTGATGTAGAAGTTATATTACACTTATTAGAGCTTTGTGCTTCATATATTTTTTTGTTTAGTTTTTTGTCTTTTTTTGACAGCCATGTTTTTATCACTTTTCTAAATCCTGCAGACTGAACCAGAATCCCGTTAGTTCTGTTCATGTGATACGTGCACGCACCAGACAACCGGATAGTTTTCATCTATGAATTGGTTTATTTCTCAGGGACAGTGCAGTAGAAGAATTGCTGCATTGTGCCAGCATCAGCATAGAGGCTGTTTTCATCTGTATTCCCAGGACAAATGTTTAAAATGTCAACCAAAAACATTAAATCAACAATAAAAATCACCATAAAATTACATTGAGATACAGAGATGAAACAATCAGAGTCCACACAAACATTAATAAAATAACACATATGAGTCAATAAAACGATACAAAAATGCTGTTAATTGTAGTTAAATCAATAACGATCAATGTTAATAAGTTTGCTGTGATCTAAAACAGTTCTTTAAAATCACTGTATATTCTGACCCGTGTAATGCTGCGACGCTCATCCTCAACCTTCCACAGACTGGACAACTAACCCCCAGAACCTGTATGGATCAACCCCCCAGAACCTGTATAGATCAACCCCCCAGAACCTGTATAGATCAACCCCCCAGAACCTGTATGGATCGACCCCCCAGAACCTGTATGGATCGACCCCCCAGAACCTGTATGGATCAACCCCCCAGAACCTGTATAGATCAACCCCCCAGAACCTGTATAGATCGACCCCCCAGAACCTGTATGGATCGACCCCCCAGAACCTGTATGGATTAACACCCCCAGAACCTGTATGGATTAACACCCCCAGAACCTGTATTGATCAACACCCCCAGAACCTGTATTGATCAACACCCCCAGAACCTGTATTGATCAACACCCCCAGAACCTGTATTGATCAACACCACCAGAACCTGTACGGATCAACCCTTCAGAACCTGTATGGATCAACACCCCCAGAACCTGTATGGATCGACCCGCCAGAACCTGTATGGATTAACACCCCCAGAACCTGTATTGATCAACACCACCAGAACCTGTACGGATCAACCCTTCAGAACCTGTATGGATCAACACCCCCAGAACCTGTACGGATCAACCCCTCAGAACCTGTATGGATTAAACCCCAGAACCTGTACAGATCAACACCCCAGAACCTGTATGGATCAACCCCCCAGAACATGTATGGGTCAACCCCCCCAGAACCTGTATGGATCAACCCCCCAGAACATGTATGGATCAACCCCCCAGAACATGTATGGGTCAACCCCCCCAGAACCTGTATAGATCGACCCCCGAGAACCTGTATGGATCAAACCCCAGAACCTGTACAGATCAACCCCCCAGAACCTGTATGGATCAACCCCCCAGAACCTGTATGGATCAACCCCCCAGAACCTGTATGGATCAACCCCCCAGACTATGTATGGATTAAACCCCAGAACCTGTATGGATCAACCCCCCAGAACCTGTACGGATCAACCCCCCCAGAACCTGTATGGATCAACCCCCCAGAACCTGTACGGATCAACCCCCCAGAACCTGTATGGATCAACCCCCCAGAACCTGTATGGGTCAACCCCCCCAGAACCTGTATGGGTCAACCCCCCAGAACCTGTATGGATCAAACCCCAGAACCTGTACAGATCAACCCCACAGAACCTGTATGGATCAACCCCCCAGAACATGTATGGATTAAACCCCAGAACCTGTATGGATCAACCCCCCCAGAACCTGTATGGATCAACCCCCCCAGAACCTGTACGGATCGACCCCCCAGAACCTGTACAGATCAACCCCTCCCCAGAACCTGTACGGATCAACCCCTCCCCAGAACCTGTATGGATCAACCCCCCAGAACATGTATGGGTCAACCCCCCCAGAACCTGTATGGATCAACCCCCCAGAACCTGTATGGATCAACCCCCAGAACCTGTATGGATCAACCCCCCAGAACCTGTATGGATCAACCCCCCAGAACATGTATGGATTAAACCCCAGATCCTGTATGGATCAACCCCCCCAGAACCTGTATGGATCAACCCTCCTAGAACTTGTATGGATCAACCCCCCAGAACATGTATGGATCAACCCCCCTAGAACCTGTATGGATCAACCCCCCAGAACATATATGGATCAACCCCCCAGAACCTGTATGGATCAACCCCCCAGAACATGTATGGGTCAACCCCCCAGAACATGTATGGATCAACCCCCCAGAACATGTATGGATCAACCCCCCCTGAACCTGTATGGATCAACCCCCCAGAACCTGTATGGATCAAACCCCAGAACCTGTATGGGTCAACCCCCCCAGAACCTGTATGGATCAACCCCCCAGAACCTGTATGGATCAACCCCCCAGACTATGTATGGATTAAACCCCAGAACCTGTATGGATCAACCCCCCAGAACCTGTATGGATCAACCCCCCCAGAACCTGTATGGATCAACCCCCCAGAACCTGTACAGATCAACCCCCCAGAACCTGTATGGATCAACCCTCCCAGAACCTGTATGGATCAACCCTCCCAGAACTTGTATGGATCAACCCCCCAGAACATGTATGGATCGACCCCCCAGAACATGTATGGTTCAACCCCCCCAGAACCTGTATGGATCAACACCCCCAGAACATGTATGGATCTACCCCCCAGAACCTGTATGGATCAACACCACCAGAACCTGTATGGATCAACCCCCCAGAACATGTATGGATTAAACCCCAGAACCTGTATGGATCAACCCCCCAGAACATGTATGGATCAACCCCCCCAGAACATGTATGGATCAACCCCCCCAGAACATGTATGGATCAACCCCCAGAACCTGTATGGATCAACCCCCCAGAACCCGGCCAGGTCATCCCGGATCAACAGCAGTTTTATTTCCACTTAGTGATTGAATCATATGGAGTCCCGAAAGAGCCAAAATTAAATAAATATATACACCATTAAATAAATAAATAAATGTGGCATTAAATAAATAAATGTGGCATTAAATAAATAAATGTTGCAATAAATAAATAAATGTTGAAATAAATGTGGCAATAAAATATTAAAAGAGCACATTTAAGTATTTCATGACGTATTTATTTATTTCATTGCCCAGTGTGGGTCAAAAGAGCCAAATTGAAATAAATATATTTAATATGAAATAAATAAATAAATGTGGCATTAAATAAATAAATGTTGCATTAAATAAATAAATGTTGCAATAAATAAATAAATGTTGAAATAAATGTGGCATTAAAATATTAAAAGAGCACATTTAAGTATTTCATGACATATTTATTTATTTCATTGTCCCTTGTGGGTCAAAAGAGCCAAATTGAAATAAATAAATAAATGTGGCATTAAATAAATAAATGTTGAAATAAATAAATAAATGTTGAAATAAATGTGGCATTAAAATATTAAAACAGCAATTAAAAAGTCATTTTTAACACTTCATAATATATTTATTTATTTCATGATTTCATTATACATTTCATGAAACAGGAAGTCGACACACCATGAAATGTCAAACTGTCAGATTCTCTCGTCAACTCAGTGGGCGGGGCCTAACTCTCGTGTCTCTGCTCTGTTGATCTGGCCTGGTGCAAAGTTTTTGTCTGAGTCCTCACTCACATACACGCTGCAAACATTGTTTTGGTGAATCAAAGACTTTTGTTCGGGTCACCAAATCAAAACGTGTTCTCTGTCCTCTTCATGCATTCTCACTAACCACCAGCTACCGGGACGGGGAGCGCGTCACCCCAATCCACTCTGGACGCGGAAGCGCCGCGAAGCGGAGTCCGCTCCGCTCTTCTGCTGGAACTTTTTTTGTTTTTTTGCCATCATGGGTGAAAATTAAATAATCTAAAGACATTAACCCGTGTTTCTGCTAAGAAGAACCGCTCTCTGCTGCTGATTTACACCCAAAACCCCGCCTACCCGCTCTGTCGGCCCACTGGATCTGTGTCCGGGCGCGTGTGCGTCCCTGTTTTGGTGTGTGTGTGTGCGCTCGCAGGTGTGTGTGTGTGCTGCTTTCTGCGTCTTTTTTTCTCCCCAAAACCAGCAGCCCCGGTCCAGAGTCTGCTCGCTACGTTGAGCACGCTCCTGTCAGTCTGTGTTGTGTGTGTTTTATAAATCTCTGCCTTTCTGTTGTTTTTTTTAACTTCCGAAACTCTTCACCCGCACCGGAGTCTGCCCACGTTGATCTGCGTGTCTGCATGTCTGTCGGTTTGTGTGTCTCTGTGCGCGCGCATAGAGACACTTTTTAAACACACACACCTGCGAGCGCGAGTGCACACACACCCCCACACACACACCCCCACACACACCCCAACAGGGACGCACACGCGCCCGGACACAGATCCAGTGGGCCGACCGAGCGGATGTTTGCAGCGTGTATGTGAGTGAGGACTCAGACAAAAACTTTGCACCAGGCCAGATCAACAGAGCAGAGACACGAGAGTTAGGCCCCGCCCACTGAGTTTGACGAGAGAATCTGACAGTTTGACATTTCATGGTGTGTCGACTTCCTGTTTCATGAAATGTAAAATGAAATCATGAAATAAATAAATATATTATGAAGTGTTAAAAATGACCTTTTAATTGCTGTTTTAATATTTTAATGCCACATTTATTTCAACATTTATTTATTTATTTCAACATTTATTTATTTAATGCCACATTTATTTATTTATTTCAATTTGGCTCTTTTGACCCACAAGGGACAATGAAATAAATAAATATGTCATGAAATACTTAAATGTGCTCTTTTAATATTTTAATGCCACATTTATTTCAACATTTATTTATTTATTGCAACATTTATTTATTTATTTCAACATTTATTTATTTAATGCCACATTTATTTATTTATTTCATATTAAATATATTTATTTCAATTTGGCTCTTTTGACCCACACTGGGCAATGAAATAAATAAATATGTCATGAAATACTTAAATGTGCTCTTTTAATATTTTAATGCCACATTTATTTCAACATTTATTTATTTATTTCAACATTTATTTATTTAATGCAACATTTATTTATTTAATGCCACATTTATTTATTTATTTCATATTAAATATATTTATTTCAATTTGGCTCTTTTGACCTACACTGGGCAATGAAATAAATAAATACGTCATGAAATACTTAAATGTGCTCTTTTAATATTTTATTGCCACATTTATTTTAACATTTATTTATTTATTGCAACATTTATTTATTTAATGCCACATTTATTTATTTATTTAATGGTGTATATATTTATTTAATTTTGGCTCTTTCGGGACTCCATAGGAATCATAGGTTCTGTTTCCAGAAGGTCACGTTTCATCTTCATAAATGAAATATTCCACAGATCAATTCTCTGCCTCACATTTCTGTCTGAACCTGTTGATGTCGTTTCCACAGAAACAGAGCTTGAATTTTCCTGTTTGAATCTGATGATTCCAGATCAGAACCTCCTCAGTCTTCTCAGGAGAACAACGACGTTTACAGCATTTTCCATAAATAAAGGTTAGAAGAGCTGCAGCTTCTGTCATACAAACTCTAATGTTGGGACATTTGGAACCTGGAGGAACAGAATCACGACACGTTATCATTTGGAATGTTTTTCATTCTGACATCATCCCTTCATCCATTATGAATGAAGCCAAACAGAAATAACAGATGTCTGACAGCCGTTTAAACCTAGCATTTTTCATTCTATCTTTCTTTAAGTGAGAGAAATCACGTTGGAGAAGCTCTTCTCTCACTCACATTCATTTGTGTCATCTCTGTTCTTCTATCAGAGGTTTGTTCTGTTTCTGCCAGTGATTGACATCCTTCTGTCATCCAATCACCTTCATGAAATCAGACTTGAGTAAGATAACGACGTACGAGACATTAAAAGGCCGGCATGGGTCCCTGGAAATAAATGTAGAAATATTCAGACTAGAATTACCAGCAGAACCTCCTCTTCTCTGAACGTTTCCAGAAGCTCCAGCTCCACTCTTCTTCTGATGATGTCACTCTCTTAAAATGGTTGTCGTCTTTAATAACCACTGGACCGGCGGTAGAAAACCTTTAGATCCGTATCCTACAAAGGAGTGTTTTAGTAATCAACCGCATACATTCCTCTATTGTCAGAAGAACGTTTGAAGAAGATGTTTGAAAAGACTGATTTCATTGTAATGAGTCCTCCAGTCTTCTTTGACATGACTCATGCTTGATAACAACATGTCAAAACAACCAGATTTTTATTATCATCTTTTTAAAAACTTTTTTAAATGTGTTGGGTCTGAAATATTATACAATGAAGTATATTTTACAAATAATGTTAAACAAAAGATTCTACAATAAAGATCCTGAAATCTCTTTTCTCTTCACACATGAAGACATTTGCCTCTTAGATCAAAATTAATCAAAAATAATTTTAGGATAAACTGTTTTCTCACTTCTTTTGCATTTGAGAGAAAGTTCCAGCTCTCACACAAACTCAAAAACTCTCCAGAGAAATAAGATTCGTCGTCCCGCGCGTCGACGGTCCCGCGCGTCGTCGGTCCCGCGCGTCGTCGGTCCCGCGCGTCAATCCCGCGCGTCGACGGTCCCGCGCGTCGACGTTCCCGCGCGTCGTCGTCCCGCGTGTCGTGTTCCCGCGCGTCGTCGGTCCCGCGCGTCAATCCGCGCGTCGTCGGTCCCGCGCGTCAATCCCGCGCGTCGTCGGTCCCGCGCGTCGACGTTCCCGCGCGTCGACGTTCCCGCGCGTCGTCGTCCCGCGCGTCGTCGTCCCGCGCGTCGTGTTCCCGCGCGTCGTCGGTCCCGCGCATCAATCCGCGCGTCGTCGGTCCCGCGCGTCGACGTTCCCGCGCGTCGTCGGTCCCGCGCGTCGTCGGTCCCGCGCGTTTGGTCCCGCGCATCAATCCCGCGCGTCGACGGTCCCGCGCGTCGACGGTCCCGCGCGTCGTCGTCCCGCGCGTCAATCCCGCGCGTCGTCGGTCCCGGCGTCGTCGGTTCCGCGCGTCGTCGGTTCCGCGCGTCGTCGATCCCGCGCGTCGTCGATCTCGCGTGACGTGGTCCTGCGCATCGTCGGTCCCGCGCGTCGTGTTCCCGCGCGTCAATCCCGCGCGTCGTCGGTCCCGCACGTCGTCGGTCCCGCGCGTCGACGTTCCCGCGCGTCGTCGGTCCCGTGCGTCGTCGGTCCCGCGCGTCAATCCCGCGCGTCGTCGTCCCGCGCGTCATCGGTCCCGCGCGTCAATCCCGCGCGTCGACGGTCCCGCGCGTCGTCGATCTCGCGTGACGTGGTCCTGCGCATCGTCGGTCCCGCGCGTCGTCGGCCCTGACCGTCGTCGGTCCTGCGTGTCATCGTCCCCGCGTCGTCGGTCCTGCGCGTCATCGTCCTGCGCGTCGTCGGTCCCACACGTTCACATCAGCATCATTTCTAAGGAAACAGCAGAGTTTAAACCCGTGTCCGTTGGCATGTTTGGACGCTGGTTGCAGTCGTCTCTGCCCCCGCATGCCGGCAGCAGGGCTGCTGAGAGCTCCAGAACCAGCAGAACTGTGTTTTTTAATAGCATGGTAAATGTCATCTGCATTAACAGAAAATGTTGATGGATTTTTCTTGTCAAACATGCATGTATTCTGTTCCAAAGTAATCAAATATTTATTCAAATGCCATGTTCCTGAAATAGTGCAATAGTTAACGCTTCACTTAGTGGCGGCGGGGCGGGGGGGGGGCGGGGCTGGTGGAGGTGAGGGCACGCTATTGATTAATATTCCCTCCTTCATTTGCATGCAGCCTAACGCGTCCGGACCGGTGCAGATGTAATTTTCCTGGATGCTTTGAGCTGATGGCGCCGTGATTCATCATGGAAATAAATGCATCAGCATTACCCAGTTGTTTTCAAGACATTGGGAGCACGAATACATTAACTGAACTTACAGTGCTGCTCTGTTTGCTCCCAGCCTCCAATGACACCGCGAGAATGGAAACCAGACGTTAACCTGGAGGACTCTGAGGTGGAGACGTGTTCTGGAGGGAACGTGAACATATGAGGAACAATCGTGGATGATGCACACCTATCTGAAGCTCTGCAGGTGCTCTTTACCTTCATGCAGGTGTTGTCTCTCTCCACGTCTCTGCAGGTGTTTACCTGACCTGAGAGCGCTGAACAAACAGGTCTGCTCTGATCAGCTGTCGTTCAGGTGAGCACGCAGGTATCTGTCTTAGTCACTTCTCCTCTTCTCCCAGAAATAACTCTCAATTGTCTCCTTTGACTTGTCGGAGAGGAGGTGATTGTTCCCACCGGTTTTCTATATTCAGCTCTGACACCGGCTCCACTCAGACTTACGTAAGCCTCTCTGACAGGCTGATCTGCAGCGGAGCTCCCGACTCCAGCAGAGATGAAGAGCGGCGCTCCCCACGGCGCCCTCCGCCGCCGTTCAGACCTGCAGTCACACAAACTCTGTTTGTGGGCGGGGTCACGAGGCCGCTCCCGCACCGGTTCATCAGGCTGGTCCTCTAGAAAGCAGCGGGGATTCAAAGGTCCTGTTCCTCCAGAGGAGAAACAGAACCACGATGACGTCTCTGCATGTAAACAGTGGAAGCTGAAAGCTTCATGTTCTGCTCCCTCAGAAGGATCTCCATCCTGCTGCAAGTTCATTCTCAGGATTTTGTCTCTGAATATTGGAGCGGTTCATTGAAAGAGATTTACATGGACTGAATGCATCAGATTCGAAAAAGTTAAACTGTAAAAAACACATTTCTGATTTTAGACTTCATTTGACAAAGTTTGCTGGAACCAGGATTCATTACAGCTCTTAGTGGAGGCCATGAAAACCAAAAAAATCTCAGCTGCATAAATATTAGAGCTGGGGATCACCGAGTACCTCACGATATCCGATACATGGCTCACGATATCGATGATATTGCAATACTGCGAGGATTGGTAACAATATTATCTATTAACTCCCATTAAATTGAAGGACACATTTTTGGGAAAGAATATCCATTTAATTTTTTAGCTTGAAGACGGTCATAACGATCAACTTCTGTGTGACAAATAATCAAAACTTTTGTACAAATCAGTAAAACTGTCCTTGAAAAGCATCAACACCAATAGAACTGGAATTATCTGAGTTATAAATAGTAAACTTGAACAGCAGTACCACTACTTAGTACAAAATAGTTGTAAATATCAGAAAAAGCTTAAATAGTTTCTGCCAGACACATTGGTGTAAAGAGCGCCCCCTATCTACCTCCAGAGGAATTAAACGTTTACGGCCTCCTTAAATGAAAATAAAGATCAATACTTGGTGAGAACCATCAAGAATCAATCCCAGTACTAAGTATCACGATATATCCTCATATCTAGATTTTGGCACACCCCTAATAAATATATATAAAAACACAATGTAAGCATATAAGGTATTTCCCAATGAAGGCTGGGAATCTCGACACGATTGACGGTTCATGGCTCACAATACTGATAGTATCACGATATGGCAAATATTGCAATAATCAATATATTATATAATCTATGATGTATTACCTGTTTTGTAAACAAATATATATTTTACATTTTATGTCAGATAATTTGTTCTTATGGAGGAACAACATGAAAGTTCATCCTGGTAATATTATATCATCATCGTTTTTCACAGTGATGATAGATTAATTCATTAATTCTTCTGTTAACATTTCCTGTCCTGATCTTTGATAAACACAGTAGTCGGATGTTCCAGGTGTGTAGCGCTAGCATACATACATGCTCCAGGTGTGTAGCGCTAGCATACATACGTGCTCTAGGTGTGTAGCGCTAGCATACATACGTGCTCCAGGTGTGTAGCACTAGCATACATACGTGCTCTAGGTGTGTAGCGCTAGCATACATACGTGCTCTAGGTGTGTAGCGCTAGCATACATACGTGCTCCAGGTGTGTAGCACTAGCATACATACGTGCTCTAGGTGTGTAGTGCTAGCATACATACATGCTCTAGGTGTGTAGCGCTAGCATACATACGTGCTCTAGGTGTGTAGCGCTAGCATACATACATGCTCTAGGTGTGTAGCGCTAGCATACATACGTGCTCTAGGTGTGTAGCACTAGCATACATACATGCTCTAGGTGTGTACTGTTAGCATGCACCTCTGTTCCAGCTACAGCGCCACCATTAGGGCTAAAACCGTATCAGTCCAGTAAAACATGATGGCACGGTAAAGGTAGCAAACACCCGTAAACCATCATAGATGTACGAAGCGCCTCCTGCTGGACTTCTATGGTATTTAATAAAAAATGATCAAGAGAAAGATGGGACAGAAAAGCTGAAAGATAATGATGTTTCATCACACCTCGAATCCCAACAATGACGGAGGAATGACTCTATCGCAGACCACCATGAGCTGTCGTCATCAGAGATTATGACAGATCAGAGCTGACTACAGATGAGGTTATGTGGCTTCAGGCACAGCAGGAGTTTATTTCTATAGACCCTGATTGTATTAGAAAGGATTTGGTCTTAAATAACACATCATGTAAATATTGGATTGAACTAAAGAAAAGGAGAAACTTTCATTGATTGAATGAAAAACGTTTTTACTGCCCAGTAAAAAGAAAAAGCTGACTGAGAAATAGTGAAAAGATGTCTCAGATTTGATGGATCATTATTGATTTTTCATGAAATGATCAGCCTGATCGCATCAACCACATGTCTGCACGGCTTTCTAAAACCTCCCAATCTCTGGCTGGCCGCTCCACCACAGGGCCTTAAAAGCTACACTTGACTGCACCAAACATCAAACTGATCTTCTTCAAATCACGTTTGTATTTTTGAACATTTGAAGGATGTTTGTCTCGTGAACAAACATCTTCTGTGGAGAATCCGTGATGGATTCCCTGAATCTGATCCCAGTCTTCCAGGAATTCCGTTCCTCACATTCCTCTCTTCCTGGTGCTGTGAGAAATGTGAACGGCTTATTAGCAGAGCGGCGGAGGCGGGCGGAGGTTGCAGCCGCCGCCTGCCTCCTTCAGGCCTGTCACTTTGTGGAAAGAGCGTCTGATGGATGGACGGGTCAGAACCGTCACTCCGGCGGCGCCGCGCGGCGCCAAAGGCCTCAGACCTGCCAGATCACTATCCATTAGTCACTCATCCTCTGGATGGGCTGCGCTCGCTGCAGCTCCATGAAAGGCAGTGGAACACACCCGAACAGATGCTGGATGTTTTCACTCTGGAGCTGATGAAGAAAAGTTCTGCTGCCTGGAAAGTGGCGGTCGGTCTCAGCGGTTCCTCTGGTCCTGGAAGTTGCAGCAAAGAGAGTCGACTGGCAGTTTTTCTGTCACAAACTGCCATCGCTCTTCCCTCTCCCCACATTCAGAGCAGCCAGCCGACTACCACAGGTGGAATGAGCTGTTGTCAGCTTGACAAAGTCATAAATAATGGAGCCAAGTGAAGTTTACACCACCCATTAAGAAGCAGACCCGAGAGTGATGCAAAGGACCCGCAACCCAAGGACCGCATCTGCTCGAATGCACACTGTTAACAGTGAGACTGTCACATATCTCAATCAAACCCCCCAGCCTCTGCCGGGACACGCATCCCGAGCCGGGAGGAAACATCCCGCCGGAAATGAAGATCAAGCGCTGGAGCGGGAGAGTGGCGGCGGTGACCTCGTCCTGACGCCAGGAGGGAGTAACCACGGTGCAGGACGGAGCATCAATGCTGGGGAGGGAACCCAGCACAGCCCCCCGCCGAAGGAAGGAGGAGTCTGTGCAGCAAACCCCCCCACAGACATGTAGGTCTCTGGGATCCGGTGACTGGACGGCCCGTCTTTGAAGCGGGACGTCCTCCTCGTCCATGACTTGATGCTCGGCTTGTATTTGTGCCGTATTAAAGCAAAAGTCACAGTTTTGTAGGGCTGCCACGATTAGTCGACTAATCGATGACTAATTGACTATTAAATTAGTCGACAACTAATTTAATAATCGATTAATCGTTACTTTATATTGTATGAAGTCAGAGTGTAGTAAAGTTAAAAGTTATAATAGCATTCTGCCAGCTTTTTGGACTATTTTGGCATTTAATAAGTTTCTTTGGCCTTTTTGGAGTTTAGCTAATATTTAATCTACATGCTAGCTGTTTTGGCTAACTTAAGGTTTCTTTTTTTAGTTTTTTAAGCTATTTTTAAGTTTAGCTAATATTTCAGCGACATAGCTATTTTGGTTGATTTAGGATTTTTCTGTTTTTTTTAAGGCTAATTTTGAGTTTAGCTAATATTTCAGCAGTATGCTAGCTATTTTGGTTAACTTTGGCTCTTTTTATTTTTTAGGCTAATTTGGCATTTAATTAATATTTCAGCTGGTTATCAACTTCAGCGTCTTTACATCCAGTTTGTGCATGACCCGATTAGTCGACTAATCGGAAAAAATAATCGGTGATTAGTCGACTATTAAAATAATCATTTGTGGCAGCCCTACAGTTTTGAGATAAAAATCTTCTACATTGCAAACAAAACGTAAAATGTTAAGAAGAAAAACTTCATAATATGCAAATGAAAATATTTAATATTTACTTTCACAAAGTATTTTCTAAATGTATCCAGTATTTCTCCTGGATGCTGGTGAGCTGCTCTTCTGGGGGTGGGGGGCTCTGTGGGGGTGTGGGGGCCTCGGCGGCCGTCCCGTGCGCCCTGGTCTGAGTGTTTGGCGGGACTGAAGTCTCCCTGCTCCTCTGCTAGAACGTCTTTGTTTTCCTGGTCTGAGCTGGAGTCTGGACACGATGTTGCTGTCTCTAATGTTAGCTTAGGTGAATGAGGGCTGTAAGCTAGTGGGTCAGAGTGTTTACTAAGGGATGCTGGGACGTCAGTGTCGGGTTACTTCAGCAGAAACCCTTAAAAACTAAAAACATGTTTCTAAGTGATTGATCATTGACAGACCACTGGAACGATGTTACTACAGAAGAATCTGTCATTCCTTTTTTTATTGGACTTTAGAAAGAAAATCATACATGGAAATGAGACGTGAGCAGATGCTCCGCCCACTTTCTAAACCTCTGTGTTTCTGATCAGGATGCTGGAGCCTATCCCAGTTCTGGACAGGTTTCCATCATGTGGAGCTTCCTTAAAACACTCCAGTTCCTCATCGTTTGTTAAGGTGGAATGTGGTCCAAAAAATATAACATTTTATAATTTCTCCTGAATTTTGTGCTGAGGCACCATCTGTTCGTCCATGGAGATCTGTAGGACTCTGATGGTCGAACAGTGAGCGTTGACTTAAAGCACATCAATGAGACATCCTGCTAATAGAGGAAACCGTGCTCTTTTCTTCTAACCTCAGTATTTCTGCGTGGATTCACTTTCCTGAAATCCTTCTTTACCATTGAGTCTGAGGTGATGTACGATCCACTTCATGTTTTTAGATCATGTTTATTTTCAGGGATGTTCTCATGTGAGAAGAAGAAAACTCTTCCCAGAGCTGGATGGCATCTGAAGGTGTTCTCAGACGCAGGGATCCTTCCTCTGCTGGCAGTAATGAAACCATAAATCACAGCATCACCGGACATCATCCCAGCCTCTGACATTTCCCCAGACACTTTGAGTCCAACCGTTCCTGTCGGGTTCCAGCTTTAAAAAGATTGACCGTAGGAGATCCGGTTAAATGCGACTCCTCTGGTGACTGCGTCTCCACGAGGAAGGAGAAGAGGAAAAAAGAGCAGCTGCACTCCACAAGGATGACGTTTAATTCTAATATTTTGCTGCCACTGAAAGCCGGAGGCGGCAGAAGAGGTGGCATTGAAGAAACTGATTTCCACGGCATTGTGCCGAATGATGGGAGTGGAATGGTGCTGAAATGTCAATGAAATACTCTTTTATAGTAGAATGTATTATCTGCTTAAGTGGCAGCACAGTCGCTCCCTTTGAAGATTTCCACCTTGCATGGGTTTTTGTGGAGAATAAACAGGCGTTGATGGGTGGCAGGCGCCTGGATGAAATGCGATGCTCCCCGAGCCGCTAACTCGACACAGAGAAACTCCATTAAACATGTCAGGAATCTGTGGCATGTTCCTGCAGATATGGAGACATCACACTGAATCACTCCTCTTTCACCTGACTCCGAGCTTTGTGCTAATGGCCTTTAGCCGGTGAGGAATGCGTGCAGCCGCTGCCAGGCCAGTAATTAGTCTGGGCCATGATGGAGAATGTTTTCACTCACAGACAATGGTTGCATAAGAGCCGCTAGAACAAGAACATGCAATTGCTTTCTTTTGTTGCAGCTTTGGACGGTGAAGCGTCTCTGCGGCATTGTGGGAGTCGCCTGTCGGTTTTCCATCAGCATACGTCTTCCTAAGCGATGACAGATGAACAGCAGACACAGAGGAGGAGGTCAGGCATGGCTGCAGACGGCAAAGTCAGAGCACAGAACAGGTTTTTACCCTGAAAACAAGCGAGGATGTTACAGAAGCTGCAGGTTTCTTCAGGAGGTTCACAGGAAGACAGAAGCTGAAAACTGTCCAGAGCCTCACTTTACATGGAGATGTCTGCAGGGTCACAAAGGGGGAGGAGTTTCACCTGACATTTCTCTGGAAAAGTTCAGACATTTCTAATTAGAACTAAAGCTTGTAAACAAAACCACATGACTTCAGATCTCTCCAGTCATTGGCCAGGAGTCACGAGGGCGGGGCAAAGCAATGAGAGAAATAAAAATGGAAGTTCTGTTCTTTGCAGTCCATCACTGATTCAAACGTTATGTTTCACTGATCAGTTCTGATCGTCTGCATCAGGTTCAAGACTCTTTACTGCTGCTGTGGTTCAGCGGAGACACGCTGACACGGTTACCGAGGAGACGGCGGTTAGGAAGGAATGTGACGTGTACTGACAGGAATACCAGAAGAAATGTGGGTCAACACTTGATATGACTCAGCATTCATCTGACCATTGTTGCTCTGCTACTGTTTACATCCCATAATGCCCGGCTTGGTCCGCTTGGTCCAGATATTCCACCTTGTAAGGCGGGTCTGAGTGGTACCTGGTCCTGAACCAGGATCCGTTTGGGTTCATTCAGACTGAAAATTATTGGGGAAACAGATTCTGGTTGACTTTAAGTGAACCAAACGTCTTCAGTCTGAACACACCCTAAAGTAGGGGTGGGCAAACTACGGCCCGGGGGCCACATGCGGCCCCTTAAGCTACTTAATGTAGCCCTCCAAATTAAAATACATTGAATCAAAAATCCTAATTATTGTTTTATTTTCATTGTATTTCTGGTTTCTTCCCATGAATGGTGTTGTTTCTCTGACGTTCATGTTCCTTTCTGAGTCAGATGGTGTTCTTTCGGATTATTCCTACACCACATAAATGCAGCATTTCTCTGAGTTCACATTTTCCTCTGAAGAACATCAACCCATACCCAAAAGAGAACAAATATCAAAATTTAGAAATTAAAACTCCCAAATTTTCTGTTTTTAAATTAATATATGTGAAATGATCCAAATTAAAGCATGTTTTTCTCTAAATTCCATATTATTTTAGTTTATGAGGTTGATTACCAAATCTCTCCTTCCATCTGCTCCTTGTCCGGCCCTTATGCCAAATTTTAGAACCCTTTCCCACGAGTCAAAACAATTGCCCACCCCTGCCCTAAAGGCTCGATTCCACCGGTCGTCCGGTTCCAGTCTCGGTCGTCCGGCGGTATACTGTGCACTTGTTTTCCATGTTGAAGGTGAACCGACCCATTGAACCTCCTCCATCCATTCTAGAAACGTATCAATAATTGAAAGACTGACTGCAGTATGGTTTGAAAACCACAGAAATCAACAAGATTATGTCAGTTGAAAGGAAAATAATTGATTTCTGGCAGATGACAGTTTTTCTTTCTGTTTTTGTCTATTCATGTTCATGTGACGCAAACCAAAAGACGTCCAATCATAAGCTTGCTTCTCCAAGTCAACACCTGAATACATGTCTTTGTGTCGTCGTGCATTATTATCTTTAAATGAAGAAACATCTGACGTAAGAACAGGACTGTATCGTATCGCCGTGAATCGATTGGTAGTCGTGTGGAGATCAGAGTAGAAAAGGGAACCTGCACACCTGAAGCAGAACGTGATGACCATTAGAGAGCACCACAGCAAAGCTAGCGCTTCCTCTTTACGAGACATTGACTTCCTGTTCTACACGATGAAAAGACGATCTGCTGGATGACCTCCATCCCTCCATGCTGGCGGTCTACAACACGCATGAACCATCAGAGGAAACGAGGCTCAACTGGAAACTCTCACCAGAATGAACTGGTCTGTACCGTTCAATCCTCACTGGACCGGACCGGACCGGACCGGAGCGCTCCTCCTGTCTGTTGATGTGCTTGAACACAACTCGGGCTCACCTCTGGGCAGCAGACATAAGAATGAGAATCAACGTTCTGGTTCTGATTCCTGTTTAACATCTGACAGATTATCCTCTTTTTTTTAGGATATTGTTTCTTTATTCCAAGTTATTCAAGTTATAAACTGACCAATCAGATGCCTCGGTATTGTAGGTGGAGCCTGCCGGCCCCACGTCCAACGTTCAAAACCTTTGACAGATGTAGTGTAACTTATTGTGATGGGGTGTAGCCACCCAAAGCTCCCTCCTGATTGGTGGGAGTGGTTGCCATAGAAACAATGACCAAGGCAGTCTCTGACCAATCACTGATGATGTCTCCATCATGGTGGTGGTTACAGTAGGAAAACATGTGGACTGAACTGAGGTCATTTGGTTGAAGCTGGAAGTGAACCATTTCCCCTCGGTCCAGGTCTCTGATACAGTCAAAGGCTGTTGTCCAGAGCTCAGCAGAGACAGAGCTAGCCATGAAAGCAGGACCTGGCTCCAGGTTGAAGATGGAATGGAACGCCTTTATTGGTCCATTTAAGACTTTAAACAAATCTGTCCTGACTGTCCATTTGTGAGTGAATAGTTCTGGTTCTGGTTCTGGTTCTGGAGGGAGTTGGTGAAGTCTCTGAAAACTTTCCTCATTCTGGTTACACTGAACATTGGCTCTACGCTCTTAGTGCATTCTGGGAAACATGATTTAGATCCATTGGGGGGGGCTGATGAAACCACATTGTCCTCTCCACATGTCCACAGAGCCTGAAGGAGGACGTTAGCTTCTCCTTTCTGCGGCCGTCAGTGGATTTAATCCACCAGCAGAGGATGGAGGAGCCGCGGAGCTCCGGCCCTGCGCTCTAATCCAGAGAAATCCACATTATTTCTTTTAGCCTGTGCATCAAGCGCTGTCACTTAGAGGCTGAGAAAGCTTAAAGTAAAAAGGCGGAGTGTCTCGGTCCACGCTGCGAGGAGCAGAAATAGCAGCCTGTTTATCCCTGACTGAGAGAGCAGCTTTTGGGGCTTTTCCAGACATTGTGCTGCAATGACAATTTAATTATGTGAGCTAGCCAACTGATCATGTTCACCTATGAAGACAGCTGCTTTTATTAGATTCTTTTCTAGCTGCTCCTGGAAGGACTCGGACATGCAGACTGCATCACAGAGCAGTCAGAGGAATCGTCCAATCACAGACATCTGTGTAAGGTCGTGTCTGAAGCAGCTCATTCATTCCAGCTCGTCACGGTTTGACGTTTTAAAGACCCTCAGCTTCAAGAATTGATGTCCCTCCTCGACCTCTGGGCTGCAAACCAGAACCGGAACGTGGTCAGCGCTGGTGTGAACCCGGTACCCAACACGGATCAGTACAGGATGCAGATCAATACCAGACCTGGATCGGTACCGGACATGGTTCCTGACGCGGTACCAGATGCAGACCAGGCTAGATTTAGGTAAATGTGTTTCCCCCTGAAGCCCTAAAGTCACATTCGGCTCCGCTGCCGAACACTGAACCCGACCTTTCCTCCAGAGGAAAGGTCGGGTTCAGTGTCTTGCCCAAAGACACATGGGCGGGTAAGGCTGGGAATCAAACCTGCAATCTTCTGATCAGAGGACGGCCGCCCGTTAGGTACCGGGTTAGAGTACCGGGTTAGAGTACTGGCCGTGTCCCGAGGTCCGGTCTGCGTCTGGGACACTTGGAACAGCTCCTCAAAAACAAAGAGTTGGGGAGACTCAAAATGTCAAAAAGTACCGAGTCTTGAGAACTATGGTAAAGCGGCACAGTTAAGATGGTAGATCTCCATTCCAGATTGTTACTTAGACCTGGTTGTTATAGGGATGTTACTACTCTGTGTTACCTTCTTTGTTCTCTTAACCCACTC